>CAHIKZ030003185.1:195000-242500 GCA_903632075.3 Acanthosepion pharaonis
TAGCAATAGATTCAGTATAGGCTTTCCACTTCATATCAGTATGTTTAAGTAGATAGATCTGTTTTTTAACAAAAAAGTTAGCATGTACAAGGCCTCGATCGTCGAAAAAGAAAGAAAACTTACCTTTTGGCAGGGATCGAAACCGCATTTCCTTTACTGAGAAACCTCTTTTTAGTTAGGCATCCTTTACTCTTATTCGATATTCATGCTTAAAGCAGTTAGTCCGTTAACGGCCATACGTGATACATGCTTGGGCGAACATGTCTCTTTTGATTCATGACTGATTAGGCACAATAGTTTCTTGTGGTAAGTTGCCATTTCTTTCTGCTATGCTATTCAACCCATAGCTGGGGGAGAAGAGATGGATTCATACCTTTCCCAATTCCGAGCGATTATCCATTACACTTAACAGCAAGGTACGGCAAAATCACCCACACACACTTGAATTTCTTTGGTCAGTATCAGCTAGTTTTAGAAATTGTGGAGAGCCATGATCGCCAACGTCCTGAAGAGACACGGCACATAGAACATCTACATCGTACCCGAAACAAAGAAAATAATTGAAGCAATTAATGGAATTTTCATTTTATTGGTGATAGTTGAGGGTCTGATTAGTGATGATGGAATGTAACTAGTTTGGTTTTCCCCCACTGAGATATTAGAGCTAGATCAGGAGAGAGATCAGTTGCAGATCTCTGGTCATCTCGTTTATGAAACGGGCACGCTTTATATAAAACCTGTAAAGAGATGTCTTAGTGCTATTACCGGCAATCTAGTAAGATACGTGAAAAGGACTCTAGTGACTGGCTCCGCAGTGACAGTCTTGCAGCTGCTGTGAATGATAAGGGCAAACGGGGGGGGGGGGGGTTAGTATCATTACACTTGAAAATATCCTGAAGGGACACAGCACATAGAACATCTACTTGTTTATATATTCATGCCCGAAACAAACAAAATAATTGAAGCATTTAATGGAATTTTAATTTTTATTTTTACAAGTTTATTTTATTAGGTATATCTTTTTAAGTAAACATACCTGATTATTTACAGATAGTGAAGATTACTTTCTACCAGCCTGGATCGTCGATCATTTTTAAAAGAATATCTACTTCTCAGCAGGGATACATTTTCCTTTCTTTTTTTTTCCTGGAAAAAAAACAAACTTTTAGCCCAGAATGTGCAATATATTTTTCTTTCTTTCTTTTTTCACCCTAAGCAAGACATAAGAGACACTCGAGGTAGAGGTCTACTGAAGAAGTTTGTTGTGTGAACAGTATGAGTAAGAGGTGTAGGAGACACGGTGGAGTAATGGATAGCGGCTTGGATTGAGGAATCGGAGAGCCGAGTTCGAATTCCAGTCGAATCCATTACATTCACTTACGTGCTAACACCCTTGGGAAAGGTGTGAATCCTCTTTCTTCTCCCTCCAGCTATGGGTAAATAGCAGGACAGACTAGGTTCTATAGCCTTGGATGGCAACTGGTCTAGGAGAAGGAAAACTCTGAATTCAAACCTGCAATCCATTTAGTGTTGGTGCCACGATAAAAACACCCTTGATAGCCCTAGCGAAGCATCAAGAATTCAGCTATTTGACAAGATTATGAACTACACCAATCAAAGTATTGGTGAGTTCAATCTCGGCTGAGGCCGCAAGATGATGGTAAGAGGTGATTTTTATAAGGATAGGAGGGAAAGATAACGGTTAACAGCTTGAGATTGTAGCGGTCGGGAAGCATCCTCTTGGGAGACGATTCCACAAGGAAAGAGATTGTTCGAGTTAAGCTTCTCACTTATGTAATACAAAGGGAATGATGGTGGTTCACTACAGTATGTAGCATGGCGGCTCCGCTCTGTCAAGGTTAGAACTGGTCGAACTAAGGAATGTAGCTCGTTCAAACATTTTCCATGGGAATAATGATAAGCGAGAGGCTTGTAAGAATTCGTCTGTGGAAAAGGAATTGTAAGGTGGAAAATAATTCATCAAATATAAGCCCTCGTAAACATTTTCAGACTTTATCAAGAGTGGAAAATGGAGACTGGAAGCTCGAGCCAATATGGCAGCAGTACTCCATATTTGGCCTGATCTAGCTCTCGTAAAGTTCGAGGATAGCAGGAGGAGTCAGGTACTTACTGGAGCGGCAAGTATTCATTATAATGTAGATATTGATGGCTACAAATTCAATGAGCATTTAAATAGAAACCTAAAGTTTTATTTTGTCGTGATACGAATAGAAATTCATGTTATCTGACACCATGAAGAAGCTGGGAGTAATTTCTGGGAGTAATTTCTGTTCAAAAGTATGAAGGAGGCATTTAATGGTCCTCCTGTGAATGAAAGAGTTAACACGCCCATGGCGAAGAAAACAGACAAAATGCATTTATGAGGCGGGTATAAAGGCCCTTATGAAAAAGTTGAATACCACGCTTAAGAAGAAAGAGGAGTGTTGAGGATTAGATTTGGAATCTTGAGAATGTTGTGTTCATTTTGGCATACTTTGTATGCTTCAAATATGGAGTCTTTTGCAATTAATAATATATATATATATATATATATATATATATATAGTCATTTTAAACTTTATTTTTAGTGGATACTCGAATCTGAGTAGACGCCGCATTTATATATTAAACAGTATATTTATTTACTTCCATTTAACGGCCTGAATCTTATTAAAGAAAAATATACACTCTTTCCCTCTGCCCAGAGGGACGCAGGTTCGAGTCCCGCAGTAAAGCGCGCATATTTCTCGAATATTCAGGCCTGCAAGACATAAATATAGTGTTTAATAAATAAACGAAGCGTCTACTCAAATACGAGTATTTACGAAAAATGCGGACTGCTAAATAAAATACATTACTTTAGAATTTATATATATATATATATATATATATATATATATATATATAGGTATTGGGTTTATCGAAGAAATAAATAAAAATAATGAGCAAGGAACTTTCGTTAGTTTTTAATCAAACGTGTACACACACGCAAACACGCGCGCGCGCTCGCGCACACACACACACTCTCTCTCTCACACACACACACATATATATATATATAGTTGTATTTAAAAAAAGGAATTAATTTTTATTTATTAATCCTGCAGATTTCATCACTTAAACCTTAATTTTAAGTGGATACCCATATTTAAGTAAACGCCCCGTTTATTTATTAAAAAGTATATTTATTTATTTTTGTCTCCGGGCCTGAATATTCTTGTGATGGTGTGCCTCTTAACCGACATATCGCAAGATCTACTTGAAGTTGGGTGAGTAGAAAGATATATCTCTATCTCTCACACTATTGTTCTTTCTTTTCTCTCTCTCTTTCTCTCTCTCCCCCCTCTCTCTCTCTCTCTCTCTCTCTCACTTGATAAGACACCGAAGGTGTTGAAAGAAAATGGCTATTTTTGTAGTGATTTATACTTATTTAGTACTTATGTTATAATTTTTTTATAAATAATAAATATATATATATATATATATATATATATAGATAGATAGATAGATAGATAGATAGATATACATAGATACACTCACATGCAGGTGTAATAAGACGTAGATAATGAGTGCTAAAAATAAGACCCCAATAAGATAGGGTAAGAGGGCTACAGATAAATCCTTAGTAATAAAGCTAGAAATTTCTTATATAATGATTTAGTGATACCAGTCTTACTAATTAACCCATGGCTGATGAAGAAGAGGTGGATTTCACATATGCACACACAAACACACACAAACACACACACATTGTTTTTGTACAACATATGTGAATATGGAACGGAATGGAATCTGTAACCCCAATGGGAACCATTATTTCCTCTTATCTGATATGTTGTTAGCCACAAGAAGGGGTACAAATTTTTTCGAACATTCAGGCTTGTAAATGTAATTAATAAGGCTTAATTAAAAAAAAACAAAAAACAGAGCATTTACTTAAATAAATTATATTTATAAAAAACGAAAATAAAAATAATTCTGTCGAGCTTAATCCATTTCATAATATATATATATATATATATATATATATATATATATATATATATATTCATGAATCATTCATACAAAAAAATAAATATAGAGGTTATTGATTTAAATTAACCTCTATATTTGTTTTTTATGAATGATAAATATAATTTATAAATTATAATTTATACCTTTAATTATATATATATATATATATATATATATATATAACCTTGATAGCCGAGTTCGAATTCCAGTCGAATCCATTACATTCACTTACGTACTAATACCATTGAGAAAGGTATGAATCTTCTTCTTCTCCCTCCAGCTATGGATAAATAGCAGCCTTGGATGGCAACTGGTCTACGATGAAGGCAAAGAGAAGGACAAAGAGAACAACAACACTGAATTCAAAACCTGCGGAGGGTAGTTTGTGGATCTTTTGGCACGTCGTGCACCAGGTCTCTGTATTCGGCTCTTCAAAAACTATGGATGGTTCTACACGAAACCTTCACCACTATGGTATCGGGCTGTCGGTTTCTAGGAAATGATTTATTACATTCAAATCGTAATCACGATCCAATTCAGCAGACCTACAAATTAAAAATTCGTTTTTTGAATTTGTTGGTCTGATGAATTAGATCGTAATAACGATTCAATGTAATAAATTATAACCATGGAATATTAGTGTTTGAGCCTTTTATATTATATTCTTGCTCTGTCCTGGACATTGAGCTCTACCTGGATTCTATCCTATTGTAAATTTATATATATATATATATATATATATATATATATATATATATATATAATGACCACTAATATTATATATATATATATATATATATATATATATATATATATATATTTTATTTAAAATATGATTCGAACGCTACATAAGAGTTCTCATGTTTCAAAAGAATAGAGACAAAATCTTCAATATAATTATTTGAATTAAATTGAAATTAAGAGGAACAAGCTATGTTTTATCTTCAAGCAAAATCAATTTTGGAATCCCAAAATTTCTTGAATTTGTTTTGAAACATGAGAACTCTTATGTAGCGTTGAATCATATTTTAAATAAATAATTATATTTATGCTCTACTTTTGTATCGAGCACTATTTTTTTTAAAAATAATAACAAAAATACTAAAGAACTTTGGATTTTTTACCTAACGAGTTCTTTCCTATTTTCTATATATTTTCACACACACACACACACACACACACACACACACACACACACACACACACACACATATATATACATATATATATATATATATATATATATATATATATATATATAAATAAAGAAATATAGTTTTAATGTGTGCTATATTTATGGGATAAAGTGCTCATTATCAGAGATAGAGCGTATGTAAATATAAATATAAAAGTGAACATTGAAGTCAACACTCAGAGGCGCGAACATCAGGCGGCCTGATGATTGCGCCTACAAAAAAACTATATATTATAAGCCTTCCAGAACATTTGTAGTATATTTATAATAAATTTTGTTAAGTGTTGATTTTAATCTTTTAATAAAGATAGCTCCAAGAATTTGTAGTTTCTGCTAATTACTTACTTTTCTCCAAATAATTTCATGGTAATTGTTCTGACGAACTTTCCTCTATGGTACCTCGACTTTATGAATTTCATCGCGATACTAGATTGGCAGCAACGTCTCATGATTTTTCATTTGAAATGGCGAGATGTAACCATAAGTTATGTGCTAAGAGTTTCTACTGTCACATTTCTCTTTTGTGGTACTCTCTTCCGGCTTCTTGCTTCCCATCCAATTTTGATTTCAAATATTTAAATGCAATATCAATCGTTCATCTTTTGTCTTCTTAATTCTTGTTCTCTTATTATTCCTCTCTGTTTAATGGTAGTTTTTCCGATATTCCCTAACGCCAAATAACTCTTTGTGTTCTAGTGGCTTTATTGACTTATTAATAGAAATGCTTTTTATGCTGTCAATAAAGCACATTGAGCTTATTTTTGCAACTGCCATAATGTCCTCAATGTTTAAAATAAGAGAGAAAAAAGCGATTACAATTTTTTCTTAAATGTCAAACGTTTCGGTATCTTTCTCTTTGGGATATAAATATGTGTGAATCGTTTTTCGAAAATTCTCGATGTATCGGACATTAGACCCAATGAAATGATATTAGTTGCTGTTAATTTTATTAAAAGTCGATACTTAAATTTGAAACTGTAAATTTTGAAATATAAGCCCTAGTTATTTACTATTTTTTTTTAATTTCTTTTTATTAAAAAAACAAACAAAAAAACAAACAAAAAACACATCCATATACACAGGTTTCCGCTTGCAAAACACTCCTATTTCCTTTAGACGCCAAAAATTCGGGCCGTAACCAATATTATTATAAAAACCAACATCTGTTTGTACCCATTAAAACGCCTTCAATAGATGCTATAGGTAGCCTAGTATGGCCCAGGACCGCAAGATTGGAGCGTTTTGAAATGACTGAGCTCATTACGAGATCAGCTTTTCAGCCATTACTTCACAGCAAAGATCCATGCATTCGGCTATATATTAGTAACCATGACATAATCTGGCATGAGAGTACGAGAAAAGATCACCTTGAAAGTACTGAAATCAGGACAGGGTTACTCTACTGTGATGTTCGATAATTATTTCTTAGTTTTAGGCTTAGAACATTCGATGGTGTAATGCGCACGATCTTCAATGGGTGCCTATATCAGCAGCCTTGTGCCAAACTAAGCTAAGTGTTTTTGATTGCTTCAAAGTCAGTATTATAAAATGCTGTTTTTTTTTTATCTTGTATCAATAACTTTAATAATATCAATAACTTTTGCTAGACTCGGGTGACCAATAATGTTCAGTTTATGAAGAAAAAAAAGATTATATACCGTATGTAACAACAAAATTGTCCAAATCGTGTCACAGCAAAATTGTCCAAATCGTGTCACAGCAAAATTGTCCAATTGTTATTTTAAGTTTGAACCGTTGTATCTTAGAAATGATTAAAGATATCTTACTGGAATTAGCCTCTATCTGGAACAATAAGAATGTATTTAGATCTAAATTGGAATGAAGATCCCTCTTGCTGCTGTGACCTCCTGATCCAATTTCCCTCTCTACTGTTCCGTCCTTTTTAAACTTATTCACCGTCCTCTTGATGGTTCTTGAATGGACTTTGAAGATGGAAGCCAGATTATGAATGTTGGTGCCATTACTGAAGGACTGAATGATTTTTTCTTCTCACCATTGCTCATTTGGGAAGACAGTGTGGCTGACACAAAACGATTTTAACCTATTCTTTTTTATCTGGATAACTCAAACGGATTTCAGTAATTCTTACGTCAAATGGTATCAAGATCAAGATGGTTAAATGTCTTATCTGGAAACCTGGAAAAAAGAAACTCAATTAGTTTAGTGGCTTTTTAGATATTAAACATTTTGTGGGATGGACAATTATTCCATACTGTTACAAGATTTGAACAATTTTGTTGTTTTTATATATATATATATATATATATATATATATATATATATATATATCGTACATGTAATAAATCCGTTGGTATATAATCCAAGTGGATCCTAGTAATATAAAATATTAAAACTGATCCACAAAAAGAGCTCAATGTATTTATTATAACAGAGCATAATAAAAACTTTAAACCATACCATAAAGAGAATGAAACCCCCACCTATATTAATGTTAATTCTAACCACCCCAATTCTATTGTAAGACAGATACCCACTACTGTCGGCACTAGAATTAGTAGATTATGGTCCAACATAAACATATTTAATAAAAATGAAGAATTGTATGAAAATGCTCTTCATAAAAGTGGTTTTAAAAATAAATTATCTAATCTAACCACCATAAATAACACTGGCATATCTAAAGTGGAATGTAGTTTTAGAAATAGAAAAAGAAAAATTATATGCTTCAACGCCCCCTTCTGTAATCGGTCAAATATTAATATCGGATAATAAACAAGCATTTTCACAAAAACAACCCGCTAAGAAGATCTTCAATAGGGACACGATTAAAATTAGCTATTCCTGCACCAATAACATGTACAAAATTATCAGCTTTCATAATAACTGTATTTTAAGTAAGTTCTATGGGATAAACAACAAACCTGATATGGAACCCTCCTGCAAGTGTAGAGATAAAGAAAGTTGTCCAGTTGAGGAGAAATGCAAATCTTCTAGGGTTGTATATCAAGCAACCATTTTCCCTAATGAAAATTTAAATGATAATGTTTGCATTGCATTTTCCGCGAGGGAATGTAAACAGAATTTGTACCCATAGGTACACTTTTACCGAATTAAAATACCAGACAGCCCTTTCAAAAAAAAAAAAAATAAAATAAAAAAAAATTGGGAATTGAAGGAGAAAAGTCTGAACCCACAGACAGACCGGAAAATTATTGGTTTCACTCATACCCCTAATAGTCTTAGAGACAGGTGTAACTTGTGTTTAGAAGAAAAAATTACAATAATAAAATATAATAATCAAAGCAAACTATTAAATCAAAGGAATGAATTAGTTTTAAAATGTCGATATAGAAGTAGATTTAAACTTGTGTAATATAGATTTTACTTTATTACTTTTTAATTTGCTAACACATGCTGAATGCATAACTATTTCTAATTTCTATATTTTCATTTCCTCTCCATATTAATCATATCTTATAACTTTCCCCTGTTCTAAGAAATCTCTTTTCTTTTATCATTTACACCTATTTGTCTATATATTTTAAAAAATATTTTCTTATTTTTTTTAAATATAACTTGGTATGGTTGTTTTTTTTCTTTTTCTTTTTTAAATATAACTTGATTTAACTTATCTTTAAAGTTAAAAATGAATAATGTATTTTATGAAAATTTCTTCGATTTAACCAGTAGAGAAGACAATATTTATGAATAAAAATGACAATAGGAAAACTAGTAATTGCTGACGCGTTTCGTCCAATGTGGACTTTATTTTGTATTTCCGTATTTTGCTTTGATAAAGTCCACATTGGACAAAACGCGTCAGCAATTACGAGTTTTCCTATTGTCATTTTTATTCATAAATGTATTTCATCTTAATTTTTTTATTCCTTAATACAAATTTTAAAATATATTATTACTTAAATTTAATATAAATTATATAAATCTGATTTATTGTTAATCTTTTTCTTATTTTTATATATAATTTGTTATTTTTTGAGTAGAAACCTAACTATTTTTTATTATACATAATTAACTTCCCTTTTCTTGGGACATTGTCCAGCATTCGCCACCATACAGAAAGATGGATATAACCTAGCAAGTCTGCATCCTTTGTTTCTAACGAAATTTTATCATCTCTTACTACTTGTATCTTTCGCTAGTTAAATGCTCTTTAGGATTTAGGCGTCACACTTCCCAACGAGTTACATTTTCTTACTTAATTCTGAACTTAATAGTTTGTAGCTCGTATCTTGAACTGTTTCTCTTATTAATGTCTATGCATTTTGTCTTATTACAATTGACAGTTAGTCCTTTCTTCTTTCTTTCCTAACAAACTTGTATCGAAGTTCCCGCAGTTTTCTGTCCTGTGTCTGCCACAAACTCAGGTTGTTAAAAATGTGTCCGCCAATATTAAATTCTGGTAGGAATATTAGTTCTCTAAGCCTCGCTGTATAGGGTAAATAAATCCGGTAAGAAAAGGTGTCCTTGTCTTATATACCTTTCTATTTTTGTGTTCTCGCTTAATTAATTTTCTGTCCGTATACAGACGATCTGTTTCCAATAAATGTTCTGGATTATTTTAATATACTTTTCAAATAAATATAATGTTTTTATCGTATCTTTTCTGTGAAACATAGGTATATATCTTCCTGCGTGTGTATTGCTTGCTCTGATAGCATCGTAAAGATTGCATTTCTTGTTCCAGTGTCTTTAAAGAGGCCACATTGTTCTTGTCACATTTCCTGTCTAATTCTATTGTGCACTCTATTAGTCAGAATCAAGATAACTTGTTGTGACGTTGGTGTATGGTAAGACACAGCACTTAACTCGACCGAATCAGTCGTGATAGTATTCAATACTCAGCTAGACAAGTCACTGCAATTGTATTAACATCTACCTTTGACAATTACCCAGGACTACTTATCATGAATGGATCAGTCTATTTATGATAGTAAACTGGTAACTGGATCTTACTACAACATAAGCTTAGTTATTCAGCTCATTAAGCAGATTTTACGATGGAGGTTTTATTCATTTACACCTGGTTCATGGGCAATGCCATATACTCTTTTGTTATTTCCGGAAACTTGTTAATTCGTCTGATAGTATCTCTATTACAATCCCTTCGATTCCTACTGTGTTGTTTTTGTGTCTATCTTGGCCAATGATGATATTCCCACAGATTTGAATATTTCATATATTTCCACGTCTTAAGGCATGATTGGTCCCCTGCTATCGTCGTCGAAGAGTTCTCAGATGTAATATTCGTTTATGTGTTTTTTCTTCTAGTATCTTTAATGGAATAAAATGCATATATATATTAAAATAAAAATTGCATATATATATATATATATATATATATATATATATATATATATATATATATATATATATATATATATGAGAAAAAGTTAAAAAAGCAACTGGAGTCTTTAAGAATGTTTATTTAGAGTAACTTTACTGGTTTTACATGGGACACATTGGACATGGATAGCGTCTCGGATTGAGATATCGGAGAGCCGAGTTCGAATTCCAGTCGAATCCATTATATTCACTTACGTGCTAATACCCTTGGGAAAGGTGAGAATCCTCTTCTTCTCCCTCCAGCTATGGGTAAATAGCAGGACAGACTGGGTTCTATAGCCTTGGATGGCAACTGGTCTAGGAGAAGGACAACTCTGAATTCAAAACCTGCGGAGGGTCGTTTGGGGACCTTGTGGCACTTAGTGTACCAGGTCTCGGTATTTGGCCCTTCAAAAAGTGTGGATGGTCCTGCACGAAACCTTCACCACTATAACCAAATCTCATGTGCTGTTGTCGGGCTGTCGGTTTCCTGAGAACTGATCTGCTTGACCCTCATACGTTGAATTCGACGGGAGAGTCAGTATATATATATATATATATATATATATATATATATATATATATATATATATATATATGAGAAAGAAGTTAAAAAAGCAACTGGAGTCTTTAAGAATGTTTATTTAGAGTAACTTTACCGGTTTCACAGTTCTATGATTTTCAAAATTTAAATTTAAATGGGGACATGTATCCCTATGCCAAAAAATTTCTCGCATCTCATGACATACCCACACAGCTTTCCATTTCAATTTATCTTTTAAAAATAATACAACTGAGAAACCTGTAGAGTTACTGTAAATAAAGGTGTCAGTAGCATTTTCAACTACTTTTTCCTATATTTTTACCAGTGTAGGATATATAAAAATCTTGCCTTCTCATATATATGCATATCTATATATTGCCTTCCTCAATCCGAGCAGCTATCCATTGCTCCACCGTACTTCCTATGTTAAAATAAAAATACAGATTATGGTTTTCGAATCGATTAAGAAAATATGATAATTAGAAAAAATATATGACAATAAAGATTCTATGAATGAAATTAGTTGAAACTAAATGCTACTAATGTCATCTACTGGATGAATACTAACTTTTTAGCTATCTCAATAACTAGTCGCAGAGAAAGAAACGTTTGAATATCTATTCTGTTCCATCTTCAATCATGACAGACCAGTGACAAGACTACCTCAGAATTACCGGTAAGGGATTTGATGCTGTTAGGATTGAGTTAATGCCTTTCTCAAGGTTTCATAAGTGACATAAGCTGATCTCCGTTCGTGATGTATATTATGTCGGATTTTAATAAGCAAGATGTCGGATTTTAATAAGCAGGATATATTTACGTTACATATTAATATGATTTTTTGCTGGGGGATCGGTTTTCTGCTGTTATTATTATGTCATAAATTGATCCACCCTAAAATTACGACACTATATCAGATTTATGACACTATATTAGATTTATGACACTATATTAGATTTATGACCCTAAGTCAATGTTTTTTTTTTTTTGCGATAAGATTGGTATTAAACAATCGAAGGTCAGAAAATTTTAATTGCATTTCTCGACGTTTTTAAATTTTGAATTGTCCTGGCTACTACCCAAAGATTGTGAGCATCGTCTATCTTGCTGTTTGACTGATACTTGAGGGGAGGAAAGGTGAAATTATTCATTTCCTAAAGCATTACCTATAATACACAAATGTGCAAAGTGATCTTAACAGGCGAATCTGGAATTTGAATCCGGATCGCCGATTCTACTATCTGTGCTGAGAACCGTTACGTCACACACATTCATAACAATATAATACTGTGCTCAATGACTCAGGTTAAATATTATTATATATAATTAATATATTCTATATTACCGTGTTCAAAGAAGAGCTTTAATTTACGCATAATACAATAGACAATTACATTAACCCCAACGAAACAGATTAAATCTTCAGATCAATACACACGGGTCCCTACGTGACATGACGTGACGTGACGTGACATGACGTGACGTGACATGACTATCTATCTATCTATCTATCTATCTATCTATCTATCTATCTAAACCTATAGGATAAAACGAGGGCAAGATGACATTGATCCCTCTAAGGAAGATCTATTTTATCTATTATCTATCTAAACAGATAAAAGGGAATACTGGAGAGGCATAGTGAGTTCAATCTCGGCTGAGGCCGCAAGATGATGATGATGATCTAAACCTACACATATTCTATCTATCTATCTATCTATCTATCTATCTATCTATCTATCTAAATCTATAGGATATCTATCTAAGGAAGATCTTTTTTAGGTGCTATGACAAACCTATTCATATTCTATCTATCTATCTATCTATCTATCTATCTATCTATCTATCTATCTATCTAGGATCTATCTAAATGTATATATATACGAGTGAGGCCGCAAGATGATGAGTGATCTAAACCATACACATATTCTATCTATTCATCTATCTATCGTATCATCTATCTAAACCTAATCTTATTTTATCTATCTATCTATCTATCTAAATGTATATATATGGGTACACACGTTTGGGCATACATCTCTGTTTTTCAGACAGTGAAATTCATGTCAACCGGCCTGGATATCGAGAAGTCCCCTAAAAGAAAATGTGCCCATCCCCGACGGAAATCGAATGTGTAATTCCCTATGTCACGGGGAAACCAGGGGGAATACATTTTCAATTCCTGTAAAGGACTCAATATCTATATTAGGTTATTTTATGTTAATTTCCCTGTTTCAAAAACAGAAATATATACACAACCCCGTGTATTCCCTAAATATAAAGTTTATAATAAGAAAAATGTCAAATTTTATTTTATCCATTAATCTCTCTCTCTCTCTCTCTCTCTCTCTCTCTATTTCTCTTTCTCTCTCTCTGCTTATCATGTTCAATAGTTGAATATATACTCTTACTGCTAGAAAGATGTCACTTCCCGCCACTTCTATACGCTTGAAGGCCAAGGTGTTTAAATGATCTGCAGTTGAGTGACTTCGGAGCACGATTGTTGAGTTAAGTCTCTGTGAATGTCACATAGTGGAAAACAGATGTTACGGTTCAAGTAAACAGTAGTCATTATTATAGCAGCAATCTGATAAAAATGCATTTGCAGGAAATAAGTCGTATTCAGTCCACACTGAGAACAGATTATAAAAAACTTTCCCATAACATTTGTTGAGCAATAGAACAAAAGTATTGCATCTAAGACACACACAGACACACGCACACACACACACACACACACACACACACACACACACACACACACACACACACATATATATATATATATATATATATATATATATATAATAATAATAAAAAATATACATTTTTCCTCACCAGTGGCACAACTCAGAGTTTCATTCACAATTCAATCGTCAGTTGCTGACTGAAAATTGACCTTGGCATAATTAAAATATTGATGTTTATACCATACTGTACTGATAGGCACTTTGACGTGCTATAGTAGTTAGCAAGCTTATCTCACAATATCAGTTACGACTGAATAGTGAGTCTGATCCTCACTGGGTGCCCCATACATTCGGCCTTGCGCCACATTTAATCTAGGCTTAGAAAATCACCATACTGTATTGATAGTAGAGCAGTTCATTTTATTTACGTGTGTGTGTGGGGAGGGGAAATGATAATATATGGAAATACATAAATATCCACACTTACATACCGCCAAATACAAAAATGGTAACTATAATTCAAATACAATTATACATATCTATTTTTTAAATATAATACAAATGTACAACTAAATATCCTTAAAAATTCACACACACACACACACACACACACACACACACACACACACACATATATATATATATATATATATATATTCAAATATAGGATTAGTGTAGATGGAATAAATTCCAATAACCAAAAATACTATTCTTAAACCAGAGTAGAGTAATAATATTTGTTCAAAAATTATAACATAAATATGTTATAACATCACTACAAAATAGATATATACATCTACATTTACAAAGATATGCATAAAAAATACTTTTATAATATCTATCTACATATGAACATGTTCACTATATTAGTCGCACAAATATGTAATATATACATTCATACACATCTATTACACACACACACACACACACACACACATATATATATATATATATAGATAGAGAGAGAGAGAGACAGACAGACAGACGAATGTATATAGGTACGTGGTAAGAACTTTCGCTTTCCGACAATTAGACCTGTCTTTGAATCTCACCACAGTGGATTTTTGTTACTGGCAGAGGATATAGCAGCGTGTGGGACATTTGGAAAATGTCTGAAAGTTATACCACATGTTTGCCCAAGCCTTGTGAATAAAATTAGGCCAATAAAGCTGTTCGTAGGCTGTCGATTGTTGTACTAGTAAAAAAACGCAAGTAATCGTGAATGAGAGTTTGAGTGTACTGACTTTGTTTACATTCTTGATTATTCGCTAACACTCTCTCTCTTTCTCTCTCTCTCTTTCTCTCTCGGAAACTGTAATTAATGTCCACTTTGCGTGGTTACAGCGTAAATACTGGATATAAATATTTGAGCTTAACAACTTTAACAAAAATATTGCAATAAAAATCATAAACAGAATTGCTGATCGTTATTTAAAAAAGTAAGGGGGGTAAAAATGAAAAGATTTGAAATTGACACCTTATTCCTTTTCATTGAAGAAGACGATAAACATATGAGAGTGTTATCACTGCTTCTATTTTCCCTTCTTTCTTTTTCTCGCTGAAACTAAGTAGTATCTCTGATATATCTTTTCTGTCGTTCCACGCTATCAAAATGGAATAGTCTATTATTAATGAGTTAATTGCAGGACAAAAACGTAAGTGCTAAAAAACTAAGGTAGAGATAAGCAGGATTGTAATAAAATACGATTTCGTATATAATTTAAACGTGTCAGCACATGATAATGGTTAACAAATGGATCTCCTAGAGTAGAGAGTTCGATCGTACATGGCTTCCTGATATTTATGTTACCCGGAGTAAACCAAATTTACGAACAACTCTGTATTATATAAGAAAAACATCTTGTTTTTTCTTGCCATTATTGAAAAGCATATCATATCGTGAATTCAGTCGTTCTTCTTTAGAGGTACAGTTTAATCTGACATATTTTTGAGCTTTAATACCAGTTTAAACAAATAGCTAATAAAAGAAAGGAATTCTTTTTACCAAAATGTTCCGAGTGTTGCTGACAAATACCAGCGATCAAAGGGTAATTAATCTCGTACTAAAAGAAAAAAAAAAAAAAAAAAAGCATTGAATGATTTCAAATTTTTTCGCTCTAGAATTTTGCCGCTTTAGATTACAATCAGAGCAGTACAATAGAAAATGCTTCCCCCTGCCTCCTCCCCACTTATTGTATTTTCAGTAAGTAATTTTTGTCGTCATCTGGTATGCATCTGCTCTCAACTCAGGGGATTCATAGTTTTGATGGGAAGCAGACAGTTCGGAGCCCGGCATTGGATTACACCCATTAGAGTTTAGATATCATTGCGGAGTTGGGTTAACGTGTGCACATACATTTGGACGCACGCTTTCGTCTTTCGCCTTATAAAGAAAAATCAAAATGATCCAAAGTGTATGTATTAATCTGGACAGGCTGGACTCTTTTGCATTAATTACAAAATTTCTTCTGCATTTGTTCTTTAGCTTGTAACGGGGGCATTTTAACTTCAATGAAAAAAAGATCATCTCTGATTGCATTCTGACAGCCGTCTTAACGTGTTATTTTTTTTTTTTTTTTAAATGGCTTATTTTTATCCATTGATATTAATATAGAAGGAAAAAGAAAATAAACATTTTCGGGGTATTGTGCTTTGTTATTTAAGTAAAATAAAAATGAAACCAAGACGCAAAGATTTAACCATTTTGTGGATAAGATATGATAATAACCAAACGTGTCAAAAACGGTTTGGGAAGTTTTGAATTCTCGCTGAATGCTTCTTGATGGTTGTTTGAGATTGATATCGATTAAATAAAGAGATATTATTATACTAAATGATGGATGGATAATGCACAGAATATAGTATGGGATTTACTCAAGGAAGTAGCAGAAGGTAGAATTTAATGTCAGCAAGGAACGTTTATTTCAAGTTGATCTATGAGCCAGCATATAATGAGATCACCTCAAGTGAGACCAAACTAAACCTTGCATTCTGTGTAACACTAGTCCATTAGAGAAGCCAGGTTCATCAGTGGGTTGTCTTGGAAGGTAACCAATATCTTAGCCAATAGGCGTATATTCGTGCTTCATAAGATGTCAGTAGCTGTCCCCAACATGTAAACATGTGGTCGACCAATTTCGCTTTGGATGTGCTTACACAGAAAAGGAAAAAGAGTTTCTCATTTTTTTTTCACGTGAATGAGATTCATGTTCGACCCTACCCGCCACCACAAAAACAATGCTACACAACCACTCACCGATACTAATTGACCAAGTGTGAAAATGAATAAATAATAATCAATCTCACTAATTAAGAGTAACTGAACTGCGTGACCAGCCTGTTTATCATTACACTACAACAAAGAAACCTAGCAATAGCTTAGTGATCCTTACCGGGTGTCTCAAAGTTGTGACCTTTTGCTAAAACTAGGATTTCATTTTTCTCCATTATGTGTCGTGTCGCCTCAGAACATAGGCGATCATGGCCCTCCACAAGATCCTCTCCTTTGTAGCTATTAATGAATTTTGTTTTTCTGTTATTTCTCCTAAATCGTTGACTCAAGCTCACTTTGATGTTATGCATAGTTTTCCTCTGTCTCTCTTGCCTTCAGTCTGTCCTGTGAGTATCAGATTTTCCAAGCCCCCTTTCCTCATTATGTACCATAGAAACCTCGACTGCCTTTTAAGTTAAGTATAAGTTTCCTTTTTGTCTTCATTTTCTTTAAAACTTCGTTGTTGCTCACATAATCGGTCCATGGCTTTTTTCAGCATCCTTCTGTAGAACCATATTTCTGTTGCTTCAAGTCTCTTCGTCAAAAGGGAGATTGTCCAGCAGTCACTTACCATACAGAGGGACAGATATCACGTAACAGTTTAGTACTATTTTCCTTGTTTATAGCGACTTTTTTTATTTCTTAGTATTCTGCTTAACTTTTGGAAGGCATCTTTGGCTATCCCAATACACATTCGGATTTCAGTGTCACACTTTCTGTCCTCTGTTAAAACACTTCCCAGATATTTAAATTTCCGCACTTGTTTGATTTTGGTATCTCCGATTTGCAATTCGCACTTTTGGATTCATCTTTTGCTAACAACCATGAATTCTGTCTTCTTGCAGTTGATATTCAATCCTTTCTTCTCGCTTTCCTTCACTGTAGGAGTTTTTGTAGTTTTCTTTCTGTGTCTGGTATCAACACGATGTCATCTGCATACCTTATGTGGTTAAGACAGTGTTCGCCAATAATGAATCATGGTAGGACTTCTGGTTCTCTCAGAATCGCCTCGCTGTATAGGTTGAATATTTGAGCTTAACAACTTTAACAAAAATATTGCAATAACAATCATAAACAGAATTGCCGATCGTTATTTAAAAAAGTAAGGGGGTAAAAATGAAAATATTTGAAATTGACAACTTATTCCTTTTCATTGAAGAAGACGATTAACAGAGGTCACGTGAGAGGTCACGTCCTTGTCATACACCCGAATATAAAATCTTTATTATGTTAAATTAAAAAAAAAAATTATACGCCCTGCCATTATCACAGATAAATAATACACCACGCTGTTTTGTTTGCGAGAAAATACAGAAGATAAAGTTTTCTCGGTGACGCTATTGGTTTTGTAAAGAAAAAGAAAATATACATAAGAAAGAAAGAAAGAAAGAAAGAAAGAAAGAAAGAAAGGGAGAGCTCCAACGCTATCAGGTGCATAACGTCTGCTTCAGTCAAACGGAAATAAAGAAGAAAAAAGAAGGAAAAGAACGGAAGGGAGAGAAAAGAATGAAAGAAATTGTAACGGTAAAATGGTCATCGCTTTTTATGCATCCATGTATCTAATTTATCATCTTCAATATTCTTCAAGATTCATTAATAATTATCCTTCATTGATAAAATATACTTTCGGTGGTGGTCAAGATACAAAGAGAGAAATAACAACGAAAGTATACACCACTGGTCAAAATCTTAAGGCCAGATACAAAGGAGTTAAAAAATATATAAAATACTGTTACTTTAATCAAAATATATTTGCGAAACATTTACATTTAATTAGAAAATATAGTTTATCAACAAACAAGTGAACATTTTAAGCTTTTAATTGATTAATTTAAACAAACATTGAAAAAAGGATTTTTTTGGTTGGCCATAAAGATAAGACCATGTAAATAAAAATAGCAAATACAGAACAAATAAGTCACAACGACAATTTAATTCTCAGTATATCGTCCATTTTTGCGAATTACTTTGAAAATTCGCTTTGGCATACTCATTATTAACTTCTGCATGAGGGTGCATAGGATGCTCATCCAGGATGTATAAACGGTAGCAGGAAGAGCATCCACAGTTTCAAGTTGCAATCCATGTTTATAAACATCCTTTGCCATCTATCCCCAAATATTCTCGATTGAGTTTCGATCTGGAGAGCGTTGTGGATTGCAGCATTGTCCTGCTGAAAATCCAGTTTTCTCCACATAGATGAAGGCCTTCAGTAATTAGCGATGCCTTTCTTAACATGTCAGTGTAACTAGCAGCTGTTTGACGACCTTTTACCTCCTTTAACTCAAGAGTTCCATTGTATGAAAATGAACCCCTGATCCACCTCCACAGTGTCGTGTTGAAAAAAGTTTTGGGACATCTTTTGTATGCCAGTAACGCTGAAAACCGTCTCGGCCATCAAGATCGCATTTTTTCTCGTCTAAAAACAACACTTTCTTCCATTTATCCACATCCCAAGTTTGATAAGCGGAAGAAAACTGTAAACAGGAAGGCGAGGCATCTGCAGACATTTCATATTCTTAAATCCTTTCTTATTTAAATGTCGTCGAATTGTTCGAGAGCTGCATTCAGCATTTATATTCGCTTTTACCTGATTAGGCTTGAATCTCTCTTAACTTCTCGCCTAATGCGTCTGTCTAGAGATGGTGAGATGTATTGGGGCGACCTCTTCATTTTTTAAAAGCATACGCATCCATATTTTTAATGATGTTAGCAATGACAGTTCTGCTACGGCCAATTTCATTTGCAATATCTTGTTGCATAAGACAACGTCATTGAAGTTCAATAATCCTGCCCGGTTCGAACTTTGTTAAAATTTTACCTTTAGCCATTTTAAAATCTGAAATTTAATACTGGAAATGAGCTAAGTAGATGTCTACACGCCTGAAGCTATGAGCACACTGACTAGTTCTAAAATTTTTGTCCAGTAATTTGTTTTTTTTTCACACGTGGTCTTATCTTTATGAGCAACCAAAAAAAATATTTTTTTCAATGTTTGTTTAAATTAATCAATTAAAAGCTTAACATTTTCTCTTGTTTGTTGATAAACTACATTTTCTAATTAAATGTAAACATTTCGCATATATATTTTGATTAAAGTAACATTATTTTATATTTTTTAATCCTTTTGTATCTGGTAAGCTTTATTTGGTAAGCTAGGGGTGTATAAAATAATAAAAAATATCGTTTCCTATATTTTGTTAAAAGTTGTTATGCTAAAATATTTAACGATACAAGATTTTATAGTCACGGAAATAGCAAGGAAAACATTAAATTCAGTATTACAAGTCATCAGAAAAAGGCAGTGAAATTTTCTAAAATATAATTAGGTGCCTTTTGTACAAAACATGTAGTATGTTTGATCCATTTGTTGTGCTCAAATATCGTGATCTTGCACAGTTAATATATTCTATATCCATAACTGATCCGCATACCGTAGTCCGATATGAGTAAATTAGTCTCGCATCCATTGATAGCAATTTCGATCCTCCCTGAACATTTTTGTCCAAATGATAAACTAAACTAAACATTTCATTGAAAGCCTGTCATAGAAAGATGAATAGTATGTTATCTCGCTAGTGCCTTTTCTTTTGCCAAACTCACCTGAGCTTATGAAATACCTGCGAGGAAGAATGCATGACTAATAACGCCTACTGTGTTTGCCGAGATAACTGGATGCCTCTGACCAGCGCGAATGGTTCCAGGCAAGATGAAAGCTAAAATTTCGAATGCTTATCTTAAAGATATGCCAGCGCAGTGCAAGGCTCCTGTCGCTATATATTCTTTCAGTTGACTTTGTATCGTGCTAAGCGATTTTTTTTAGGAAATATAACAAGCTCGACAGGACGTCAGATATAATAATCCCACGACTTCATAACAATATTTCCCGGCTAATGATCTTATTTGGTGGCGACAATCTCCTATCCAAGTAACAGATGACAGGTTCTACTGGGTTACATGTACCAGTAGCAGGGATTGATTCCTTTGGACCTGACCAGGGAGAAAGATAGATTAACATATTTTCTAAAAACGATGTGGACACAAAATATACTCAGTTGGAAATCGCGTCCGGGGTAGCAAACTATATTAACCACTTCCAAGAATATATTCGGGTATAATCTATGCCGAATTTACATACGGGTTAGTATGGGTTGTAACTCTAGATGGGGGCCAAGGGGTGTCTGAGCATAGGCTGCTAATAAAAATAAAAAAAAAAACTAATCGTATAAGAACAGAGGAGATTTGTTTCTTTGCAGAACTAATGGGGTTCCTTTTATAAAGTGATAAACGGCGTGATATTTCTTTTAATGGTTTAATCAGAGACTTTGTTGAAAACAAATCAAGACAACACTAATTTAATTAGGTCTAATTTTTTTCTTTCTGCTATATCTGTCTATTTGATTTCTCACTGTGATACACATTATTATCTTTCATTACAATGTGATACAATCCATTACTTATTGTCGGTCCCAATATCCGTATGATTTATAATTACTAATTTGGCTATTTGGAGTTGCCAATTTTAGCAATAAATATAATTCAATTTATTTCAGCTGTGGTGATTTAGAATCGCAAGCCAGAATTTTCCTATAAAAACGCCTGATAATTATGCACCAACCCAATCCTTAAGCTATTTGGAGTTGCCAATTTTGCAATAAATATAATTCAATTTATTTCAGCTGTGGTGATTTAGAATCGCAAGCCAGAATTTTCCTATAAAAACGCCTGATAATTATGCACCAACCCAATCCTTAAGCTATTTGGAGTTGCCAATTTTAGCAATAAATATAATTCAATTTATTTCAGCTGTGGTGATTTAGAATCGCAAGCCAGAATTTTCCTATAAAAACGCCTGATAATTATGCACCAACCCAATCCTTAAGCTATTTGGAGTTGCCAATTTTAGCAATAAATATAATTCAATTTATTTCAGCTGTGCTGATCTAGCATCGCAAAACAGAATTTTCCTTCTCCATCATCTTTATGTTTTTAGGATGTTTTGCTATTGAATTTGAATCCTAGAATTTCAGTGTCATACATTCATTTTAGATACATTTTTGTAGGATGTAAAGATCGGATAAAAAAATATCATCAAGTTTCTAATAAAATAATTTGGATGAGTTTCAAAATCATTTAAAACTAGTTGAAAATGTTTTACACCAAAAATGTATATATATATATATATATATATATATATATATATATATATATATATATATATAGACACGGTGACGAACATACGTAATGACGAGAAAACCAAATTCTATTGGCCTAGGGTAGGGTCCTCTTAAGGCCTAAATCCGACTCTGGGTATAGTTTTTTTCTAGTCCAGAATGATTGAGACTAACGTACTTTGTACATTGGAGTATAAATATATCATATCCTCAGTAAGTTCGTACCTTTCTTATGGACGACTGTTTTTCTTCACTAGAATGTGATGACTTCAATCTAATAGGAATCACCACTAATTTGCTGAAAAAACAGCATAGCATGATGAAAAAAGGCCCAAATTTAACAAAAAAGAAAAAAAAATTAAAAAAAAGTTTTATCGTCAAAATATTTATGTTATAATTAAAAGGAAAGACTAAAGTATTTTTTTATTATTTTATTAAATTGTTTCATCCTTTCTAGCACGTTCGAAATTTTGGTTAAAAATCGTTTTTTTTTTACGTCAGCTGTCTACGTAACATTTACCATAGCACCTTTTTTAAGGTGAAAAATACATTGATTTTGAAATTCTTGCAAAAATAAAATAATCGTAGGATTTTAATGAAACTTTCAAAATTTATCCACAAGTTAAATTATTTTAGACATGTTTTTTTTAGAAAGTTATGGTAAAAATATTTTTTTACATCTGTTACCGCCTTTACTTAATTTTATGAAAACTCGAGAATTTTCGACGGCATGCCTTTTAGTGATTATATTAGTATATATAAATAAATCATTTTTTTTATAAAATCGAAACACAATTACCCAAGATTCAGCTCTGGATTGTAACATACAAAATCCAATAAAACTAAGACATTATTTAATTAGAAAAGTTTTTAATGGCTTTTATGTATATTATATGTTAAGGACACTATTGTCTGAAGCTAAAATATTTTTCTGATGAAAAATGAATTTTTACAAGAATTGTTTTCTTTTTTTTTTTTCAATTTTAAATACAAGGTGTGATAAAGTTGTTAAATATTTTAAAATTAAGTTTCAATCCTTGTTCTTTAGGCCAGGGAATGCTGTTATTAAGTAAATTTATCTTTAAGGATCATAAATTTAAAAGCTTATTACAATCTGCGACACACATATCTTTTAAAAAGAATTATTTTCCGTAGGCTGCCATTTTTTTCTGCGGTAGACCATCCAAGGCTAAAAAAAAAATAAAACCGTTCTGTCTTGCTATTTATCCATACCTGGGGGGAGGAGAAGAGAATTCATACCTTTCCTGAGGGGATTACCACGTAAGTGAATGTAATTGATTTAAATGGAACTCGAACTCGGATCTCCGATTCCTCAATCCGAGCCGCTATCCATTACTCCAAAGATTATCTTATTTACGGAATTTTATGGTATTATTTTTATTTATTATTAATTTTGTATCATTTCAGTTATTAAAAAAAATAATAACTGAAATAATATAAAAATTGATAATAACTAAAAATAATACCGTAAAATTTCAAAAGAGATGTGCGCATAAATTAGCTACGTCACTCTTATCTCTCTCTCTTAGTTATGAAATTTTAAATTTATTTTATTGTTAGTATTTTAATTTTTATTTTTCCAGAAATCCTCTTCATACGTAAGGCTATATAAAGCTAAAGTATCTAAAAAATAAATAAAATATTAGATTGTTGAAAGTATTTAATTTTTCAAATTACTGTGTAGTTAAATAAGTTGCTTAATTTAAAATTCGAAAAAAATGTCACTTCTGTCCTTCCGCCCGATAAACTCCCTTGACGTAAGCTGTCAAAAATCGGTGTAACCGTCAATTCACAACTCAAAACAAGTCATCACGTTTAAAGTTAAGATATGATTCTCTTATTTTCAGCTAAATTTTTTCTGCTAAAAATAAGTAATGTTTATTTCCAATTTTGTTAATTCAATTTTAAAATTTCTAATTTTCCTCAAATAACTTTAGAAAAAGGTATAATTGATTTTTGCAAGATTTATAAACGGATAATTTAATTTTTGCTTACAAATTTCTTGAAAATGGCGGATATCATCGATTTTATGGCAATTTTGCTGATTAAAAAAAGATTTTTAAGTAAAATTTCGGACGTGCTAGGAAGTATTAAAATGTAAAAAAATAATCAAGAAATACTTTGATCTTTAGTCTTGATAATAGCATAAACATTTAGACAAAGGCCTCAAATTTGAGGAAAGCAATAAAAAATTGCTTTCATCAAGTTTGGGGCCATTTTCTTCACGGTATACTCTTTTTTAGTGAATTAGTGGTGATTCCTAGTCTACACACTGATAATAATGGCTGACATGAACCCATTCAATAGTAATCACGTATTCTTGTTTAACTGCTGGTTAAAAGTAAACAGTTCGCTAGCGTATAGAAGCTTATTTATAATGAATTAAATTGTATACTGTTGACTGTACATGCAATACAACAGTGGTCGATCACAAAAAGACTACTCTTCAATCATTTTGACCAAAGCTTATAACCATCAAAACGTTGGGACTGCTAATATGCCAACCAAGGAATCGGAATAAGGTTGTGAACTGTAAAATGCATACAAGAAATATTTGCCAATGTGTGATACTACATGATCTATAGTATCAATGACTATCGTCTGTAGATTAGGGGTATATTCTAATCTAGCCCATTTTATACCCGAGTGTATAAACTGACCTAGCCCTACACTGGTTATAAAACGGCCGAGACTAGAATAGCTATTGGTATATTGCATATTAAGATTTTATTTTAGGTCGGGTGTATACTTTGGTATTATAACATGACCTAATTTAGAATAGCCATTGATATATTGCGAGCTGGGGTTTTACTCTTGGTCGGATGTATACTTTGGTATTATAACATTGCCTATCCTATAATAGCCATTGACATATGGCGGGCTGGGTTTTTACTCTTAGTCGGGTGTATACTATGATATTATAACATTACCTATCCTATAATAGCCATTGATATGTGGCGGGCTGGGGTTTTCCTCTTAGTCGGGTGTATACTTTGGCATTATAACATGACCTATTCCTATAATAGCCACTGACAAATGGTGGGCTGGGGTTTTACTCTTAGTCGGGTGTATAATTTGATATTATAAAATGACTAAGCAAATAATATATGTTGGTACATTGCAGGCTGGGATTTTATTCTTGGTCGGGTGTATACACTGGTGTTATAAAACGACCCAGCCTAGAATAGCTATTGGTATATTTTGGGCTGGGGTTTTACTCTTGGTCGGGTGTATACTTTGGTATTATAACATTACCTATCCTATAATAGCCATTGACATATGGCGGGCTGGGGTTTTACTCTTAGTCGGGTGTATACTCTGTGCTCGGGGTGTATACTCTCTGCTAGGGGTGTACACTCTGGGCTGGGTGATGGTGTATTATACGTTGGAGGTGTATACTCTGGTCTCTTAACCCTTTTAACCGATTCCGCTTTCCCTGTTTCTAACCGTTTAGAGATACTCCACATTTCTAAATATGCTATACAGGAAGTGAAGAGTTAACTGATGTCATTCTTATCTTCCGGAAATTTAGTGTGCATAAAACAAAACAACGATACAGTTAATCTATTTAGTGAAACACACAGACAGACAATTATAATATTAGCATGTAGATACTAAAGATTGCAACATTATACACATTTTAGATAATTAAATTTTCTGGATGCAAACCGGAGATTAAATTGAATTAATCTACATTGGTACAGCTGTGTATGAGGCACAAGCAAACTTTTTTCAAAATGAATTATTTCTTTTCCTTCTTTAACGTGTAAGTTACGCTAAGCCGTAAACGTTTTTATGGACTCTAAATTAAACCTTAACAATTGTGGGCGATTTATTCCATCGTATTGCTCTTGCCAATTAAAGCAACTGACCGCCCTTTTCAAAGGCAGTCTCTCGGTCCGTACGCTAAAATATGTCGGCGTCCGGATTTCTCGCCGGCTAAACAAAGCGGCCATTTTTGTCCGCTTGTCATCGGGCCAGCATCAGTATTTCGTTTTTATTTCTCACCTTGGCTCTGAAACTTGTTTACGTATGTTGTGTCAGCCTGTGCCTGTCTCTTGTCATTCCAGTCTCCTTCTTGTTCGCTGGTCGGGATCGTGCTGGGCTGGTCCCCGGGCCATTTAACGGAGACATATTTACGATTACGAATGGGACACATAGACAAGTGTCCATTCCTGCAGTCGGTCGCTCAAGGCGAGAATTCCAATATCATGAATTCTATTAGAGTATGTATGACAGTATCTATGTTCACATATGAGTTGTATTTCACGTGTTTGCATATCAATAAATCATGAAAAGGGACAGGCTAATATTGTAAAAGGAAATGGAAATAAAAAGAAATTCATTGAGTAGCAAGAGATTAAACTGAGAACGTGTTAAGATGGAGAAGACGAAGAAAATAAAAGAGAAGGTTTACATGTAGGTATTTAGAAGGCAATAAGAAAAATTTATTTCAGTAAGTTTATCCTGAAACTCTTTCTTTATTTTCAAAGTTTTATAGTCTTGTTAAATAACACGAGCAAGTTTTCAACTGTTAACGGGACTTAAGCTGAAATTTGATGGCAAGGGCAACAAATAAATAAATCATATTATAATTCAGTTTGCTTCTCCGTTAGTTAGTGACTTAGTCATCACGGGCGTTATGTCCGGCCATTACTTCTAATAAATAGACCATTCTGTTTTTGATAGCAGAAGACGGGAGAAAAAGCCATAACAGAGACGCTGCTGGTTTTATTGGCCAAAATAAAAAATAAATAATTACATTATACACTCTGTCATTACCGCAGATAAAAAATGGACCATTTCATTTTGATAGAAATGACGGAAGAAAAAATCATATAAGGGACGCTGTTGATTTTAATGAACAAATGAAAGCTTTTTTTCTTTGTTTGTTTATCAATACACCAACCAACTCCTTATGGGTCATTTAATGCCGAAATTTAATTTTTTCTTGGGGGTATTAGTAATTTCTTTTATAAAGATACATTGCTGGTAATATTTCTTTAAAAATATATTGCTGTTAATTTTTTTCTTCAAAAATGTATTGCTGGTAATATTATTTTTCCAAAAATGTATTGCTGGTATTTTTACTATTGCTGTGACCAAGTAAATGGTTAAGTAATAACAAAAACCATATATAAAATATTAAACAGTAAGTACATCAGAAGAGAATTACACGACTAGTGAGAGTGTATCGAATGAACTAGCGCTCAATCTATTCATTGTTCCCTGTTCTTTCTCTCCTACTAAACTTATAGCGGAAGAGTCTAATATAGATTCTTAGAGGGAGGACACCACAGCAGCCAAAAAATCTATTTTTATACGTTCATAATGTTTTGACCCCAGGTTGGGAGCTAGCTATTTGCCCATAGCTTGAACCCTCACAGGTGCTACCACCCTGGGTGAGGGTGGGTCTGAGAACAACAGAAAATAAGAGGTGGTTGCACGCTCCTCAAAACCTTCCGATCAGAGTCCTTGCTGCCGGATGTAGTTTATCGTCATACCTAGGATGCACAAAAGAATAAAGAAATATATATATATATATAGAAATAAATTCATTAGAAACAAAGAAATGAGTATTGAACTGTCATGTGATATTAGTCCTCCTATATGGCAGCGAATACTGGACAATTTCATCAGAGATGAAGGAGAGACTTGAAGCAAAATGTGGTTCTACAGAAACATGCTGATTATGCCATGGACCGAACATGTGAGCAACGACGAGGTTTTGGATAAAATGGAAACAAAAAGGAAACTTATACTTTAACATCAGGAAGAGGGAGTTGAAATTTCTGGGACACATAATGAGGAGAGTGGGGTTGGAAAATCTGATACTCACAGGACAGATTAAGAGAAAGAGGGACAAAGGAAAACAGCGCGAAACATACTTGATGGGCTACAGTAAATGGATGGTAGAGCAGGGTTTTGGGAGAAGTAACAAAAAGAAAAACTTATTAATAGCTACAAGGAACAGGAAGTTGTGGAGGGACATGATTACCTGCACCCTGAAGAGACACGGCACATAAAAGAAGACTATTGTTAGAGATTTATTTTGAAACAAAAACTGACGTAATATTTCATTAATGATATAATAATAAAATACAATCTCTATTAAATTAAATTTAAAAAATACGCTCTGCCATTACCACAGGTAAATAATAGACCACTCCGTTTTGATTGTGAGAAAATACAGAAGAACATGATATATCGGTGGCACTATCAGTTTTATAAAAAAAAAAGAAAGCATATATAATAAGAAGGAAGGAAGGAAGGAATGAGTGTTAACGGTTGGTTGGTTGGGTTTTATGGCATATCAACCTCTGTAGGTCATTTAATGCCACATTAAGATATATATATATATATATATATATATATATATATATATATATATATATATATATATATATATATATATATATATATATATATATATATATATATATATAAATATATAGTACTATTAAACGTATAGCTGGCAACATTATTTTTTTTTTAAAAACGTATATTTGGCAACATTATTTTTCCGAAAACATTATCTGAGGCCTAGCTGTTGGACTAGTTTATCGTCATACCCAGGACGCGGATGTAGTTTATCGCCATACCCAGGACGTGGGTAAAATCTGGAAAAAACTAGGAATTCACTGTTTGCCCATAGCTGGGACCCTTACAGGTGCTACCACCCCGGGTCAGAGTGGACCTGGGAACACCAGCAATTAAGAGGTGGTTCCATGCTCCTCAAAACCTCCTGATCAGAGGCCTTGCTGTTGGATGCAGTTTAACGTCATACCCAGGACGAGTGTTAACGATATAAGAAGCTTAATGTCTATTTTCCGTTAAATGAAATTAAAGGAGAAAAAAGAAGGAAACCGAAATGAACTGAAAGGAGATGAAATAAATAAATTGTAACGCTAAAATAGACATATATTATTTTCTTCTTTTATAATTCTATGTATCTAATATACCTTCTTCACTATTATTCAAGTTTCACTGATACTTATCCCTCATTAATGAAATATACTTTTGGCGGTGGTCCGGATACAAAGAGATAATTAATAACAATATCATATAAAATGATAACAGATATTGTTGTTATTATTTTGTTAGAGTTTTTATGCAAAAATACTTAACGACACAAGATTAGAATTTCCAAACTTATAGTCGTCGAAATCTCAAATTACTTATAGAAAGATTAAATTAAGAATTATGACTCAACAAAAAGTTTAAAAACAGAGAAGCCATAAAATTAGTTACCTCCACGAATTTCGTATACGTAAGGTTTAAAATAATTTTTTTAAAATCAAAAGGCTTTCCTGGAGCTTTCACTTTAGCTTGAAATGAAAGTTAAACGATTAAATTTACTATACCCGGTAAGCAAAATACTTTGGTGTAATTCAGTCAGAAATTATATTGATTTCAATAGACATTTTTTTCAGTATAATCGATAATGTCAGCCATTTTTTAGACATTTGTAAACAAAACTTAATTTTCCGTTTTAAAAATCTTACATAAATAAAATATATATTCCTGAAATGAGGAAAATTAGCAAATTTAAAGGTAAGTTAATCTGATCTGAAACAAATATTACTTATAGCATACAATATTGTATACAGTAATTTCCTAAGTACGAGGTCTTGTTTTTCTGACGTGTTAATCGGTTTATTGACGGCGGATTGACCACCGAACGGGTTCATAGCTAATTATGGTGTAGCAGACGATAAATTTTATTAGGGATTTTTTCCGTGAGTGGGGTGGGTCAATCCTTAAAACACGTGACCTTTTAAGAATAGATTTATTTATATACATATATAAAAATAAATCGAAATTCTTTTAAATATAGTCGGGGTCTTCAAATTGTAATAAGATTTAAAATATATGATTAGTAAATATAGTTTTACTTAATAACAATATTCCCTAAGAATTATCTAATCGAAATTGAACTTTAAAAGATTCAAAAACCTTATAAATTATTCAATTTTAAATTGTAAAAAATTGTAAAAAATGAAAACAAATCTTGAAAAATTGATTTTTCATCGAAATTTTTTTTTTTTTTTCGACAATATTGTTTTTAATATATATTATTCATAGAAGCAATTAAAAACTTCTCTAATTAAATAATGTCTTAGTTTTATAGTGTTTTTTTTATTTTTCGATTTAGAACAGATTTTCTGTAAGACCGGGGGACGATTTTGCAAAAAAAAAAAAAAAAAAAAAAAAATCGTTGATTTAAATTCTAAAAAAAAAAAAAAAAAAAAATAAAATCCGCTTTTAACTAATATAGTCACTAAAAATGATCTAGATGAATTCCTCAGGCTTTCATAAAATTAAGTAAGGGGGGGGGGACATATGTAAAATAAAAATATTTTTACCAAGATTTTCTAATAAAAGAATTTCCAAAATGATTTCATCCATTTGTGAATAAGTTCTGAAAATTTTATTAAAATTTGACAATTATTTGATTTTTGCAAGAATTTTCAAATTAATGTACCTGTTACCACAAAAAGAAGGCGAAAATTTGCTATGCTAAAAGTTTTTTAAAAAAAATTTTGAATGTTCTAAAAAGGAGTAAAAAAATTAATTAAATAATCCAAAAATACTTTGATCCTTCTTCTTAATAATAACATTACGATTTTGACAATAAAACTATGTTTTCATTACGTTTGGAACATGTTTTCATCAAGTATGCTGATTTTTTCGAGATTTCGTGAAAGTACCTACATAAAATTTTGACGGGTATTGCTTGTAAATATTTATTTTACTTTTTTTCTTTAAATAAATTTAATTGTTGGTTAAGAAGCGAGTTAAAAGGTGTAATTAATAATTAAATAATAAAAGCACATCGATTTCTAATTTTCCTGAACCCTGAAAATTTACGTGGGCAGCAATTAAAATATCATTCAATGCGTATTGAAGTGTCCTATTTTGTTAGTTATTCATCTACATTCCACCAACAATCTTAATCTTTGCAATTTTGTATTCATTTCAATAGTAAAACCTTCGTAATGCATCTAATCTAATGTTGCAAATTTATTTATTTATGTGTGTCTGTGCTCCGATTACACTCAAATCATAATCGCTATTGGCCTAATTTTTCGTGTGAAACTTCGTGGGCAGAAAAACAAAAGAATAGGGGTCATTTTAGTCTGTATGGTTATTGGAGGTCGGCAATGGTTATTTTTTTTTTTATCAAAATAGATTTTTCCACCAAATAAAAATATTAAAATACTAAAACACCTATTCTTATTTTTCTTTGCTTCATTAGTACAAGATAGAGTAACACTGAAAAACTCTTTCAAACAATCATTCTAAGATTTTCAAGATTAAACTTATTTTTTTAACAGCTGTTTGAAATGTAAAAATGATGAAAATACGGATTGATTGAATGATTGATTTGTTTTTTTTACGGTTTATCAACCGTTTGTAGGTTATTTAAAATCAGAAAATACTTTTAGACTGTACGAGGTTTTGGGGGATAATAATGATTTACTGATACAAGTCCTACTAATTAACCCATAGCTGGGGGAGAAGAGGTGGATTCATATCTTTCGTAAGGGTATTTGCACGTAACTTAACGCACCCTACTGAAATTGAAACTCGGCTATCCGATTTCCAATTCTGTGCCGTTAACCATTGGACCACCCGCACATCCACACTTACAGCACCTGCTATTTTTTTTTTTTTTGCAGTAAAAAACACATTGATTTGGAAATTCTTGCAAAAATCTCTGTTCGAGCCCAGATTAAAATCCAGGATTTCGAATGTTGATTTTCTCAGGAAGCAGCCAATTTGTACTTGGATAAATGGAGTAACAAAGTTTTTTTTTCCTCTTATTTGGTTCTTATCCAAATTAAACGAAGCTTAATAAATATCGATAGAGAGATTGCGCGAAATATAACTCGAAATTGAAATAATCTCTGTACAAAGTGCTTATTAAGGCTTAACAAATGGCGGTAATTCTGGCTGAATTAGTCTGAGTAAGTTTGCCGTTTCTTTGGTTGAGTCAGCAAAATAGCATTTCTCAATGGGACTGTCTGTAAATTATTTAAATGTGGTATCCCGCTGGAGACAGAAAAATAATATCAGCCTCAGCTATTTCGGATAAATTTCTGCTTGCTATGGTAAATGTTTACTTAACACAAGGCCACAAAACGTTTAATGACCAGTAAGGATAACATTTGAAACTCTAAACGGATATCGGCGTAAAAAGTAGAATCAACGAGCCGAATTCAAATTCCGGGAAAACCTGTTGCGCTCACTATCGCACAGATGTCCCTAGAAAAGTCATGAACTCGTCTCTTCTTCATTCCAGCTATAGGGCAAATAGTAGGACTCTCTAGCATTGGATGGCAACCTAAGATAAGAAAGACTTTGAACTGTGGAGAAGGCAACACGAAACAATTTTATCTATCAAAAGAATGTATAACAGTTCACAGATGATAAAAAATGGAATCTGTGGAGAGTCATGATTATCTATGTCTTGAAGAAACATTCTTTTAATTGGTATCTCCCTCCATGCAAGCAGTAAAGCCGCTAAGACACAAGGGGTTATACAGTGTGGAAGAATTTGGTACAGAAATATTAATAACGAGCGGGAAGAGTAATTAGGAGAACGGCAGATTTCGATTGACTTTGTATTTAAATGTTTGCCCATTAAAGTTGGCTGGAAAGCATGGAGCCGGAAAGGAGTTCCACAAGCGAGAAGTGCGAGGAAAGACATGACATTTTTAAAGTCTACTGAAGGTAGTCGTATATATACTTCGATTGTAGATATTTACAATGCTTAATTTGATACAGGATTTAAAAGTGGGGCATCCAGTCAAGATTAAAACTCAGTAACAAGAGTTTGCAAGACGTGCCTGTTAATTATTACACTACAGCAGTCGACGACATGTGGATATTTATTCATGATAACACACAGGTCCTGAATATTCACTTTTATTTGAGATGAGTACTTATCGTTTTTATGCATTTATTAATATCTTCATCTTGGTTGTTATCATCACAACGTTTCGACTGTTGTTTTCCTCCGGACTTCTTCAGGAATCTATTGTTGTTTTTAACTTTCTGCGAATCACAAAACGAACCGTTTTATTCAATATTCCAGGTTATGCTATTCTCATTCTTTTAACCATATCATAGGATATATCGTATTAACTTCGCTAATTCGCCCTTGTGATGTCACTTGTCTCTTCAACTGAGACAAAATATATGACTTTTTGCTCTACCTGAACCAGTGATTGAACTCACGAACACCAATGAGTTTGATTCGCTTAAGAAACAATTTTAGGCCAAGAGTCCCAAGAGTGATCAATATCGATCCTTATGAGTAGATCGTACTATCCAGGGATCGATAAGTAACTAGGGGTCAAAAGGGCTTGATAAATAACTGGCGGTCAAAAGGGGGTCGATAAATAGATGATTTGGAAATAGCAAGCGTAAACACTGGATCTTATTTAGCGTCTCCAGAGTTTCGTAGACGGACACGTCCGTCCATTCGTCAGCGGGTATCAGCAATTTCTCTCTCCTCCTTTTTTTTCTCTCTCTCTCTCTACACACACACACACACATATATATATATATTCAATTTAATTAGAAAATAGACAACGTTATGGGTCTGTTTTCTAATTAAAATGAATTAATAATTGCTCTGATTTGACATTGAGCTCTCTGATTTACATCCTCCTTGGGATAATCCATACGGATTGCCAAACTTTTATTACCTATATATATATATATATATATATATATATATATATATATATATATATATATATATATATATATGAGAATCGCTTGCTGAACGCTATATGTCGTTAGACTTAAGTCGAGATTCACGTAGCGTCGAGGAGATCGCTAAATTGACACACGCTTTAATTGGTTATCATCGCATAAACACGTCAGAAAAGTGCGACTCCACTCTTAGCGTGCAATTCAACAGAGAAAACACTTTCATTCTAACAAGCTTTCCCACCTCAGATACTTCTATTTATACACTAAGGGATTTCATGTACTTGACTCCGATCTAAGAGAAAGCACTGACACTTAACAGTAAGAAGTAGGCACAAAAGACTTGTTTTTTATGCATTTTCTAAATCGGGAGATTAAGTGATTTGCCGAAAGTAACTTGGTACTCGTTAAAAGTAATGCAAGAAATAAATAAACAAATTAAACACAAACAGCCTTATTCTAAAAATAAACATCGTTTTTAATATCAGATTCTTGGAACGTTTCATGTTACATATATATATATATATATATATATATATATATATATATATATATATATATATATATATATAATTATTTATTTAAAAATATGATTTCTCATGTTTCAAAAACAAGAGCCGAAAACTTCAATATAATTATTTGAATTAAATTCAATTAAAGTACCAAGCTCTGTTCCATCTTCAAGCGAAATTTTTTTGGAATCAAAATTCAATTATATTGAAGTTTTCGGCTCTTGTTTTGAAACATGAGAACTCTTATGTAGCGATGGAATCATATTTTTAAATAAATAATTATATTCATGCTCTACTTTTGTATCGAGCACTATTTTTTTAAAAAATAATAACAAAATTACTAAAGAACTTTGGATTATTTACCTAACGAGTTCTTTCCTATTTTCTATATATTTTACACACACACACACACACACACACACACACACACACACACACACACATGCACACATATATATATATATATATATATTCTATGCTGACAGTTTCTTTTTTCGCACTTCTTGCTTGTGGAACTCCCTTCTGGCTCCATGTTTTCCAGCCAAATTTAATCTACAAACATTTAAATGCAATGTCAATCGCTATCTACTGTCCACCTGATTCCTTTTACCTCTTCCCGCTGATTATTGATGTTTCTGTTCCTAGTTCTTCCATATCCTGTAACCCTTTGTGCCTTAGTGGCTTTACTGCCTTTCATGAGGGGATACTGATTATATATATATATATATTTATATATATATATATATATATATATATATATATATATATATATATATATGCGTGCGTGTGTGTGTGTATTTAGGAAGCAATCCATTTTATCCAGTTTTCATTAAAGACGACTGACTGGGATTAAGTATTTTATTCATTTTTTTCTTGTGTTCGTACAAGTGATTTCTTTTCTGGATATAAAGTACGTAAAAACTGTTCGAATGTTTTATATATCCGAGAGGCTTCGGCTATTCTATTAGCCATGATCAGTTTTTTTCAAAATATTGCTGCATATAGAGGAAGAGATCGTGGCGGTATATTTTCCCCTGAAGCAAGAAAAATAGTGGAATTTATATATGAAAGACCAGACCTATGATAATGTGGTTCAGAAAGCGGATCCAGTTAGCAATAATAACAACGAAACAGACAAATATATAGCACACATCGGACAATTGGTGCAGCTCATAAAAATAACATGCTATACTGAAAGTTGACAAACAGAAATTATCTATCTATCTATCTATCTATCTATCTATCTATCTATCTATCTATCTAAAAATAACATGCTATACTGAAAGTTGACAAACAGAAATTTATCTATCTATCTATCTATCTATCTATCTATCTATCTATCTATCTATCTATCTAAAAATAACATGCTATACTGAAAGTTGACAAACAGAATCTATCTATCTATCTATCTATCTATCTATCTATCTATCTATCTATCTATCTATCTAAAAAGAACATGCTATACTGAAAGTTGACAAACAGAAATTATCTATCTATCTATCTATCTATCTATATATATATATATATATATATATATATATAAAGTTGTAGCCTCTGTCTGTCTGGTTGTTATCGAACTCATCTTAGGGTTTTTGAGATAGACCCACATTACCATATATGTTCTGAAACTACATTATTCAGGGTACTTGGATAAGTATATTTCATTTTGATCAAAGGGGTCTCCTCCCTTTTCCTTCAATTTAAATTAAATTTACATTTGAACAAGGGAATAACTCCTATCCAAAATATAGAATGAGAAAACCTAAAAATGGGGGTCACATCGGCATGATCAAAATGAGACAATATGGATGTCAAGTTGAGCGAGAAATCTCCAATCAGTCGGTAGTGCCATATTTGTTGCAACAATTCAACTGTCATATCAGTGTTGAAATCTGCTCAGTGAGTAATTTTGAAATGCACCGTTCTCTTACTGATTATGTAATAATGAAATGTATACTTTTTCTCCACCAAACGCCATTGAACAAAAATCTCAAAGATCAATAATCTGGCCACCAACACTAAAACAGATTATCTCCGAAAAGCCCCCACAAAACATGACCCACCGATAAATAGGCCACATCTGACACCCGCCCACACACAAAAAAAACAACAAATTTGAGGTCTTAGAGCGAATGTATAATACGCAATCGAAAGACTCCAAACAAAAATGAAGACATAAAAAATATAAAATATATTTTTATAGTAAAATAGTCTCAGTAGTTTTTATTAAAAAATCCCCAAAATACAGTGAAATTACCAGCTATACATTTTTATAGCAAAATGACCATTAATACTTGTTATAGTCAAATTGAAGATATAGCATACATTTAAAAAGATTAAAGAAAGATTAACTACGATTAATCTCATTTCTAGTAAAGGTGAAACAACTGTCGCTCCTCGTTTGATTTTGTAAGATTATTTGGTAATTATAACGTAATCATGAAATAATGTCATTCATTTGAATTAATTATAAAGTTTTAATTTTCAAATTTAGATTTCGGTATTAAATAAACCATACCAGTTAACATGTCGCTAAATAAAAACAACCAATCACCCATTCGTACTTACAGAAGGATGAAGATGAACCAACATGTACACCATACCAAATTACACTCACTGTGAAACACATTTAACTGAATGTACTCATTTAACCCCCTATAAGATATAGATACTACAAGGAAAACAACATGAGAAAAATATTTAAAAAAACTGAACATAAAAATAATGCCTTAAAGAAATAGGTTTATGCCGAAACATAATACCTACACTAGATCATCTATAAACTATATATTTATAAAGCATACATTTAACGAGAAAGTATAAATTTTATATAAAATATCTGTAGATGAAGAGATAAAATTGCTTTCAAAATATTTAGATTTCGGCATTAAATAACCCATAGGGGTTGATATGTCGCTAAAGAAAATCAACCAACCAACATAGACGGTCTTTTTGTAAATTGTCTCCTCGTGCCATTTTCTGCTATTTCTAATGACTATTTGAAATGATCAAGAGGCGTGTGGCATTGCACTTATTACAAGGATATCCATCAGCGATCATTTGACAACATAATTGGCCCTAATCCAAATTCTATATAACAACCTCAGAATAAGACTTTCTATTTTCCCTTTCTAGTAAGTTAGCATGCTCATCTTTTGTGATTGGTTTATCTTTCATCTTAATTTCATTTATGTGTTTTTTTTTTTTTATCGCAACTATCATCACGTCATTTTACGAGCAAATATGCCCTCCCCAAGGCGCTTCTTTTCTTCGAAATCCTGTTCAACGTAACAAGGGTGTCAACAATTAGGCAACGGAGACTTTTGGTTGATGATCATTCTAATTATTATTTATCAGTTCCGGTCATCTGAGAATTCCTTATCTTTATTTACATGCCCGTGTCCTCCTATATGGCAGGTAATTCTGGACAATCTCCGCGTGGATGAAGGCAACTGATATATGGTAACTGATATATGGTAACTGATATGAGATAACTGATATAAGGTAACTGATATATGGTAACTGATATGAGATAACTGATATATGGTAACTGATATATGGTAACTGATATAAGATAACTGATATAAGATAACTGATATATGGTAACTGATATGAGATAACTGATATATGGTAACTGATATATGTTAACTGATATATAGTAACTGATATATGGTAACTGATATAAGGTAACTGATATAACTGATATAAGATAACTGATATATGGTAACTGATATAAGATAACTGATATATGGTAACTGATATATGGTAACTGATATAAGATAACTGATATATGGTAACTGATATGAGATAACTGATATATGGTAATTGATATAAGATAACTGATATATGGTAACTGATATAAGGTAACTGATATAAGATAACTGATATATGGTAATTGATATATGGTAACTGATATATGGTCCTACAGAGAATAGCATGGACTAAACATGTGAGCCACGACGAAGGAAAATGGAAGCAAGGACACTTATATTTATAATCAGAAAGAAACAGTTGAACTTTCTAAGGCACATAATGTGAAAAGAGGGCTTAGACATTTTGATACTCACGGGACATATTAAAGACAAGCGGGACATAGAAATGCAACACATAAAGTACCTAACGAGCTTGTGTAAATGTTTGTCAAAACAGGGATTAGGGAGAGACAAAAGACAAAATTTACTAAAAGGTCAAAAAATTGTGGAGAGCCATGATCGTTCACGCCTTGAAGGAACATAAGAGCGTAGCGTATTGGTTATCGGCGCGGAAAGTGAAATTGCTGCCGCGAGTTCAAATTCCATCCGTGGTCGGTATATTCTCTTTCGCTATATACCTTGGAAAGGTATGAAGTCGTCTGTTTATCTCCACCCCAGGTCGAGGTTATAGCTGAAAGGTATATATCCACCTCTTCTCCCCACAGGTATGGGTTAATTAGTAAGACTTGTACCACTAAACCATTATTATCCCCAGGAAAAAAATTTCTTACAATCTAAAAATATTTTCTGGTATTAAAAGGGTTGAAAACTCAGTCAGTTATGTGTCATGCGTGACACACACTTAAGCGATCATGTATCTTTCGATTCATGACTGACGAGACAGATTTTTCCCGCAGTAGGTTGCCATTTCTTTCTGCGGTAGAACGGTTGTCATCCAAGTCTATAGAACCTGGTCAGTCTTGCTATTTGGGCTGGTGGGGGGGGGGAGAAGAGGATTCATACCTTTCCCATGGATATTAGCACGTAAGTGAATGTAATGGATTCGACTGGAATTCGAACTCGGTTCTCTGATTTCTCAATCCGCTATCCATTACTCCACCGTGCCCCCTCCTTCGAATTCCGGTCAAATCTATTACATTCACTTATGAATCACTTGGGAAAAGTATGAATCCTCTTCATCTCCCCCAGCTATGAGTAAATAGCAGGACAGACCAGGTTCTATAGCGTTGGATGGCAACTGGTCTACCGCAGAAAGACAATGGCAACCTACTGTGGAAAAAAATCTGCTTCGTCAGTCATGTATCGAAAGATACATGATCACCTAAACGTGTATCACGCATGGCACATAACTGGTTGATAAGTATGCAGACAGAATGATTGATTAAACAACCGACTTGTTTTTATGATTTATCAACCCATTGCAGGTTATTTAAAGCCAGAAACAATTTTTTTTTAGATAATAATGATTTTTACTGCTACAAGTCCTTTTTGCCTTCCTTGAACATGGCGGATGCTAATCTCCAGTAGACTAGGAGAGTGACTCATTGCACTTGTTCGGGTTAAGGTTTTTCGCTACCATGAAGTGTAAAGATTATATTGATTCAATTGCTAGGTCTGCTGTTTGGAAAATTGGTTCACTGTGTCGGGCAAGATAATTTTTCTCGCGAGAATCTATCTTACATTAATCTACCATAGGTCCATGCTTTGAATATCGCAATAGTACTTCTGCTATGTATTTAGAGATTCTTGATAAAATACAAAGAAGCATCTGCAATGTTTTTGGTCGTAATTTGGCATCTCGGTTCCAGTCACTTTCCCACCACCGTAACGTGTGTCTTTTCTATTAATACTTTCATCGTAATTGTTTTGATGAACATTCCCTATGGACTCTAGACTTTATGAATTTAAGCGCAGTACTAGATTGGCGGCAAGGTCTCATTATTTACAGTTGAAATGTTTAGGTGTAACTATGTGTTATGGTTCAAGTTCCTTGTACCACGGTGATGGTCCAAGGTTAGAACCAATCAAAGAATAACACGAACACAGGTATGGAATACAAAGATATATTACAACAGAAATATAATACAAAGAAGTAGAAGTATTAGTAATGACTATCAGATTTGGTTAGACTGAACTATGTTGTCTCGACAAGTATCACTATTCCAATGTCCTTACAATATGCTCTCAATTATCTCTCCTCGTCTTAAAACATCCTCATACCGCTTGAGAGGCGCAGTATTATAATGTCAGGAATAGTCCATTATTATTATGGGTAAGTTCCCATAACACTATGCTGATGGTTTCTTTCGCAATTTTTAATTGTGGAACACTCTTCCAGTTTCTTACTTTCTGGTCAATTTTGATCTTTAAAAATGTAAATGCAATGTCAATCGTTATGTTTTGTTTTCTTAATTCTTGTTCTTTTATTCATCATTACGTTTTTTTTCTCTCATATTTTATCAAGCTCATAAACCCCTTGTGTACGGTGAGATGACTAAAAACTTGGCTGAAACATTTAGTCTGCAATAACATGTGACATGAGATGAGAAATAATAACAGAAATAATTAAAGTTTATTGTCAATTACACATCTAAAACATTAAATACAAACATTATTGAAAAGCGGTACGAACCAGTCATGTTGATCAAATGTCAAAAAAATAATCTGATATCGAATACAAAGACCCTCAAAACACTCCATTGATTTCTTTCGAGATAGAGGCGTAGTGGACATAGGGGTTGAGGTAAAATGTGTTACTGTCATTTAGTGGTCAATCCCTGGATTAGGTAGTGAGGTATTGTTTCAGCAGGAACATACAACAAAGACATCACAGGGAGAAAAAGAGCATAATGGTCAACATATATCCTCTATCAGCCAAACAATGGAGGCAAAACGTTGTGTCGCAATCAAAATGAGGATCATAGTTTGATATATTTTGTTTGATAAATGCCATTATATTTCTTAGGACTGATAGTGGAGTGGCTAAAAGTTAAGCAGACTCTTTAAAGACAGAAAAAAAACTAAAAGAGTACTGAGCTATTGCGTGATAACCGTCATGATGGTGAATGCTGGACAACCTCCTCAAGGCTAAAGAAGAGACTTGAAGCAACCGAAATCTGGTTCTATAGAAGGATGCTGATGATAGCATGGACTGAACCTGTGAACAACGACGAGGTTTTAGAGAAAATAGAAACAAAAAGGAAACTTATACTTAATAACAGGAAGAGATATTTGAAATTTCTGGGGCACATTATGAGGATGGAGGGCTTGGAAAATCTGATACTCACGAGACAGATTGAAGGAAAGAGGGACATAGGAAAGCAGCACATAACATACTTGATGAGTATAAAGTAGATAGATGGCGGAACACGGTTTAGGGGAAATAAGGAAAAAAAAATTAAGAGCTACAAAGGACAGGAAATTGTGGAGAGTCATGATCGCCTATGTCCTGAGGGGACACATATGGGGAAGTTCAAAATAATATATTATTAGTAAAAGTATTAAAAGTATATTAGTCAGTTAAGTCCTATACGTGATACTCGCTTGTGAAATCATGTTTCGATTAAATACTGACTAGGCAGAAGATTTTCCTGCAGTATATTGCCATTTATTTCTCGGTTAGTCTGGTTGCCATGCTGATAACTGTTAAGCTAAATGTATCCCATAATATAAATAGTAATCGACCCAGGTGTATCTCTGTCCTGGGTATGACGATAAACTACATCCAACAGCAAGGCCTCTAATCAGAAGGTTTTGAGGAGCATGGAACCACCTCTTAATTGCTGGTGTTCCCAGGTTCATCCTGACCCGGGGTTGTAGCACTTGTTAGGGTCCCAGCTATGGGCAAATAGTTATTCCCACCCAACTGAGGTAAAAAGCATTAAGAAAGTGTAAAAATAGGTTTTAATACCAGAAATACTTTGTAAATAAATTATTACCAGAGATAAATTTTTGAGGGAAAAAAAAAAGACTATTACCAGCAATAGATTTTTGAAAAAAAAAGTATTTCCAGAAATAGATTTTTGACAAAAAATATTACCAGGAAAAAAAAGTTGTCGGCATGAAGTGACTCATTGAGGTTGATGTGCTGTAAAACAAACCAAACCAAACCAAACCAGGCATATCTAGGTAGGCGACAAATCTATGAATTTCCAAAACATGTCAATAATATATTTTTACAGCTTTATGGTAATAAGGGCTCTTATAATTTGTGTTTTGTCAATAATTTTATCAGTTATGCGTACACCAAATGCTATGATATAAAATAATTTCTAATATGATTTTAAGTGCGTGGTAGCGTGTTTTAATCTCTTTAAAATATGTCTAAGTGGGTGGTAAGCGAAAAAAAATCTCTTGCATACTGAAGAAAACTGGATTTAGCAATACTCAATAAAGTTACTTTGATCATCAAGTTAATAACACATACTACTTTTCTTTTAGTTACCTGTACATCTAGCATTGTCCAAGACTAAACTACACTCACTAAATACCTAGGCTTTTCACTGTGAAACAATCAATATCAACCGAGAGTTACTAGTGATTTTGATTGCCACTAAGTGCCTCACATCTGTGGTTTTATCTCGTATAAAAGGTAAACAGAGTAATTATTAATAAATACACGGTTATTATGACTGAATCCTCACTGGGTATCCTATACGTACAAAATTTTATCAAATTAAATTAATAAGCAAGGGCGTGCCGTCTAGGTAAGCAAGATAGGCAATACCTACCTAGAATAAAATATATCAGCAGCTCCATTTTACTTCTATGGCACAATATGCACCTGATCCAAAAAGATTATGAAGGTTACTCTGATTATTAAGATTAAAAAGAAAAATATTTTTTTTTATAAATTTACTACATAAAGGTTGTATGACATACAAGTGGATGATAGAACGTGGTCTGGGGGAAGTGGCAGATGGAAGGAACTTGTTGAGAGCCACAAGAGATAGAGGGAGATGGAGAGCCATGATCGCCTACGGCGCATAGAAAGAAAATGTATAAAGGTCACAACCTGCCTACCCTAAGTACATACTGACGGTACGTCACTGTGCAGCAATGGTTGAAAAATATATGCTCGTATATCATGATTAACCCTTTCCTCGGCATAGACGTGTGTATACTTTCTTTTACTGAGAGTGTCTTTTTTAAACACGGACGAATTAAAAACGTTCTAAATATAACGTTCAAAAACCAGCTACAGGCGTGTTTATATAAGGATCCAAATTCTTTTTTTATTCTTCTGAGTTTGAAACGAGTCCAATTGTCAACTTATACGTCTGGTAGAGGTTTTAGCCCCCGCTCGGGTACTTCAAGGTACCTCAGTTTCTTAGTTACCATATTAAAAACAAATAAAAAAACTCGCCTGAAAATGAAACTTTTTTTTTTCCAAAGTAATTGCCGGGGAAGGAGTTAATGAATCATGAGAAAAACAGCATATCTTTTTAGTTTTGCTGCAGACATTATTGGAATGCCCTTTTTAGGGCCAAAGTTGAACTTGGGTGGCTTGTGATTGTTGTGAAAATAGTTGAAAAACTTTTACACTGATCATACAATTGGGAGGACTTCCTTGTCAAGTTTGGAATAATTGGATTCAGCTTTGTTGAGGATGCAGGATGCCTACGCTATGAGTCTCTCTTCTCCATTGATGATATCCTCACTAGGTGCCAATTTGTATTGGGAATATTAATTCTCGATTCGTAACCACTATCCACTAATTATGCCAGTAAAGAAAGAATTAAAATAGAAAGGTTACAAAACTTGCGAACTTATCCACCGAAGGCATTTCCGTAAGAACTTTTCATTTGCTCTTCAGATTAACGCTGGCAAACGATGCATGTAAGACTGATTTTTGTTATATCCGTCTGCTTTTTCGTACTACGTTTTATAGCGATTACCGGTCGTTTTTTTTGTTGTTTGCGTCCCATGCAACATCACGCGATTTCCACCCACCTATAAACACTGCACACAACAGTAAAGTCTGGTGACTAGACTTAGTGATTCATTTATTAATGACTTGTGATGCCAAAAAAGTTTGGCTCCGTTGTGACAAGGAATATTTGTTGAACAAATAAATTATTTGCTAATCTTTTTACAGGCTTGTGATGTCTGTAAATAACTAAGCCGTGACGCAAAAAAAATATCCTTTTCAAGCAAAACAATTATTCAAAAACAAAGGAGACTTAAAACCGAAGGCGTTGAACTATTTTCAAAATTGCTGTTATAGACAATGCTGAGACTGTGATAATTCTATAAACTATGTTTTTCAATGTTGCTCTAATATAATATACCATATATACTTGAGTATAGTGCAAGTTTTTATTATCAGTTTTTTTACGCAGAAATAGGGGCGCACTACATGCATTTTCGGTGACCAATTGCACAATAGACAGATAATTGGGGGGTGGGGGTTTAAAATCCATGCCAAAAAAATGAGGTCGGCTTATACACAAGTATATACGGTTGATTAATTTACTGTTAAAAAGCGTGTAATGGAATAAGCAACTAAAAGAATTGGCTTCGTATTAATAAAAGCCACAAGATGTTATTGAGTATCGAACACGCTGCAGCCGTAATCGTCTAGAGAAATTAGTTTGCTGTCCTCTTCCCCACAACGAGAAATTCCAAACCTTGCTAAATACGGCCCAAAGACAGCGACAGATACTAACAAACAATCAAACACCCTGCACTAGTGTTAATCTAGTTAGTCCTGGGTATGATAATAAACTATATGCAACAGCAAATCCTCAGATACAGGAGTGTGGAGCCACCTCTTAATTGCTGTTATTCCCCGGTCCACCCTGACCCGGGGTGGTAACACCTGTTAGGGTCCCAACTATAAACAAATAGTGACCCAAACAAAAACAAAGCACTATGAAACTATACATTTTTGTAGTAAAATGAACAATATATTTTATAGTAGAAATACCAACAATGCATTTTATAGTAAAATGACTAGCAATACATTTTGTAGCAAAATGACCAACAGTGCACTGCGCTCAATTTAGTTGAATCGTTCGAAATGTTTAGATTTCGACATTAAATAATCCATAGATGTTGATATACTGCGTAATGAAATCGACCAACCAACACGAAAGAACTTTCATGACATTAATCCATATTATACCCTAGAATTTATTAAATCAAACTGTATTCCAAAATATGTTTAATAAAACATGCCGCTTCTAATAATGATGTCCACATAAATATGGATATGCACAAAAGCTGAGTATCATCTACTATGTATACAAATGTGGACGCAGAAAAGCATATTTCTATTACTTGAAAGCTTCTAAAAAAATTAAATTTCGACATTAAATGACCCATAAGATGTTGATATACCGTTAAACAAATCAAATCATTCATTATGAATCTAGTGGAACGAGTCTCAAATATTATCCTCCCGTGTACGCTTTCGTTTTGCCCAATTGTGTACTCTGTAAGATTAAGCCAGATCACTCTACTAGTGCTACTGGTACCATGTAAACATCCAGCTAGCATCATGGGATATACTGGGTTGTATAGCTATGTAAGCAGTCAGTATGGTGATGACGGCATCATCTGAACGGAGTGCTTCCGACCAGATGATACGGTGGAGGGTTTCCCCGATGGAATCAACAGCTATATTTGTAAACAAGGTGAGCCCTCAAGATAAAGAACACCGATCGTGATATAACTTAAAGAGGGACGGGCTCTGCCAGGTCTACTTCACGAAGACACGCTATGCGTGAATGGATATCCCCGGCTTTCAGCCCAGTTATGTGGAGGGGATAGGTCAGATGCTCAGTTACACAGCAACCATACAACCACACCCGGACATGGTACTGATGATGATGATGATGTCCCTTTAAGAAGACTTTTATAGTACTCACGTTCAAAGACAGAGAACATCTGTGACAGGACTTGGTGAAAGTGAGGTGAAAGTTAATTCTCAGGTGGAGCTATTGCAAGCGAAGTAGGAAGCTGAGAGCGAAGTCAGTTTTAATGAAATTAGATAGCGACAACTTGGACAGTATAAAATAAACCCCTAAACTTTATATATAATGATTTATAGAACGAGAGAGAAATAGACAGAGAACGGTCCTTCTCAATCCACAAATTTCACCACGCCAAGTATTGTTGCTATGGTTTCAGTAGCAAGTAGGCTTTGTATAGAGTGGAGTTAGTAGTCCCTCGTCCAACCGGTTTTGTATCTAGAGGTATCCTTCTTCTAGACTGGTTGACAACTAAGGCAACCTGCCTGCCCTGCTATTTAACCCATAGCAGCGTGAAGATAAAATGGTGTCATATCTCAAGGTATTTATGCGAAAATTAACCATCGAACTTAAACTCGGCATGCCCATCTTACACTGATAACCACTACGCCATGCACACGGGTCAAAAATATAATAAGCATATTTAGTCGAAAATAGTTTTAATTCTTATTAATGAGAGAAGTCTAATGAATATTAGTTCAAACAACAGGTATTCGTTTCTTTCTTGAGTACAATAAAACCAAATATAAAAGTGTCATGGGTCCTTACCTATAACTACGGAATTCTTCCTAACACTATGTATACTACGCCTCTCAAGAGAGAGGGACGATTCAAGCCGAGCTTCTCGACTTGACGGTCGAACTCTCTGCTTCTGAGCAGAAAGGAACCCGGACGAGGCTCCGCCGAAGGGCAGAATCTCGTTCGGGGAGAAATGACCAACCCGATCTCGTTTATACGGGTTATACGGGCATTTTTTGGCCGAGCCTACGGGCTCTGGAAACCCACGTAAAAACTCGGCCTTGTGCCACAATGCAACCCTCGTGGGGGTGGCTAGATACCGAATCAAGCCGAGAAGCTCGGCTTGACGGTCGAACTCTCTGCCTCTGAGCAGAGAGGAACCCGGACGACGCTCCGCCGAAGGGTAGACTCTCGTTCGGGGAGGTTGACCCAACCCGATTCTGTTTTTACAATTTCTACGGTCATTTTTTGGCCGGGCCTACGGGCTCGGGAAACCCGCATTAAACTCGGCCGTGTGCCACATGCAACCTTCGGGGGTCTCGTTCGGGGAGGTTGACCAACCCGATCCCGTTTATACGGGTAGTTTTTGGTTGAGCCTACGGGCTCGGAAAACCCACGTAAAACTCGGCCTTGTGCCACATCTTTTCCTCGTGGGTGGGGGTAAGTAAATACCGAATCGAGTCGAGCCGATAGTAGTTCACTCTAAACCAGGCTGACAGTCATACTAACACCTTCCACATCTTGTATTATTATTCCGTGTAATATACCTTCGTTATTTCTTCTCTTGTGTTCGTGTTGTTCTTCTTTGGTCCTAACCTGGACCAT
>CAHIKZ030003185.1:247500-327500 GCA_903632075.3 Acanthosepion pharaonis
CAAGCCCTCTTGCTAGGCACTTCCCCTCTTAGGAACACACCAGGCGTCTGCTAATGACTCCAGTCCTCTCTGAGAGGGGAGGTACTGTCTGGGAAGGGATATCCCTCGATCTATTATTAATTTCAAACTACCCCGGCTCGTGACAGGATATATATCTACGTTTGCGTGTGTGTATACTTATTTTAATTCAATGATAGACCCGAAAACAATTTTATAATGTTTTAAAATAATTCTTCTAAAATCTTACATTTTCTTTAGGATTTAAAAAATTAACAGTTTTTTCTTTTTCTTTTTCCTGTCTTTTTAAATTTACGATTTTATTGTCCAGCTTAAGGTGGGTGTTGTCCAGATTAAATAGGAGCAGTATGTATTATTCCAATGTTTTATTTCAAATTGTGTGTGTTTGCATGTGGTACAGGCACCTGTAGCCCGATCACACAGAATACAGATATGCATATACGTTACAGACGAGTGATGGACAGATAAACAACTCTTCTTTTTATATTAGAGTTTCTTTCTATTTGTATTCATTTATTTTTTGCGTCTTATCAACCTTTTCATGGTTATTTAAAGCCAGAAAATATTCTTTTAGATTTTAAAAACTTTTTGGATGTATTGATGAGTAACTGATATAAGTCCGACTAATTAACCAATAGATGGAAGTCATACCTCCTGCAAGGGTATTTTGAACGTAAGTGAATATAACGAACCCAACTGGAATTGGAACTTGGCCTTTTCCGAGTCTTCCGCCATTATACCACATACAAGCTTAGAGAATTCTCAAGTGGTTACCTGGTACTGACCAGTGTTTAACTTCGGTGCTTGTACGAAAACCGGTGTTTCCACGTGATATGTCCGTTAGCAATTGGTTACTCATCTAGATACTGATCAGGCTCGACGTTGCTTACCTTCGGTGCTCGTACGAAAACAGGTGTTTCAACGTGATATGTCCGTTAGCAATTGGTTACTCATCTAGATACTGATCAGGCTCGACGTTGCTTAACTTCGGTCATCGTACGAGAACCGGTGTTTCAACGTGATATGTCCGTTAGCAGTTGGTTACTCATCTAGATACTGATCAGGCTCGACGTTGCTTAACTTCGGTCATCGTACGAGAACCGGTGTTTCAACGTGATATGTCCGTTAGCAATTGGTTACTCATCTAGATACTGATCAGGCTCGACGTTGCTTAACTTCGGTCATCGTACGAGAACCGGTGTTTCAACGTGATATGTCCGTTAGCAATTGGTTACTCATCTAGATACTGATTAGGCTCGACGTTGCTTAACTTCGGTCATCGTACGAGAACCGGTGTTTCAACGTGATATGTCCGTTAGCAATTGGTTACTCATCTAGGTACTGATCAGGCTCGACGTTGCTTAACTTCGGTCATCGTACGCGAACCGGTGTTTCAACGCGATATGGCAGTACTTGTTTTCTTAATTTTTGAATATGATATTAGTAGTAATTTTCTGAGGAAAAGAGGCATATTTTATGGATGGAAGAAGTCGCTTGTGTTTAAAAGCGTCTGAGATCCTGTTTTATTTTTCAACTTGAGCAGCAGCAGGAAACACACGACTACCTCCGCCATCAAGCAGGTCAGTTTTCTCTATTTGCGTAGCATAAGAGGCATCGTGTACACTGCTTTTGTTATTCAATTCCATCAGCAGTGCGTCTGAAAAAAAAAGAATGTATATAAATAAGAAAAGTCGTCACTGTAATTTGAATCTGTTTGTTACGATGAGGAAAGCTACTTTCCGATTGTGTATTGGAAACCGGACATGAATTCTCCTCTTGCAGGATTCAGTCAATAAAACCATTTGGCATGTCGGACAGAGCTTCCTGACAGTTAAAGGTTACAGCGTTTAGTTATCATACACCAATGACACAACAACACTGAAAGAAAGCCGATCATATCAAGTGATCTGACTCTTTGTCTAGTCGAGTTTTTCGTCTAATTTGGCCTCATTTTCTTTTTAATCTGTTTTTTTTTTAAATCCTAACTTTATTTCCCTTCAAAATCTTTGTTTTGAAACATTTAAATAAATATTTTGCTTCTCTTCGGTAGTTGCATATTTCTAAATGGCACTGATGGTTGGGAGGTGGAGCTCAGAGAAGTGGCCTGAATTTGAAATACTTACTGGAAAGATCTTATTGTATATCAAAAAATATGTTACATAATCTTGCTCTGTACGAATCATCATTTGTCGACCGCAGTCAGGATCATTGAACCAATGCGAGCGACCATTTCCTTTAGTAGCCAGGGCTACATTCAGTTTTGAATTCAGAGTCACTTTCTTCTAGACCGATTAACACGCAAGACTAAATAACCCAGTCTGTCCTGCTATTTACCCATAGCTAGAGGGAGAAGAAGATTCATACCTTTCCCAAGGGTATCAGCACGTAATCAGACTAGAATTCGAACTCGGCTCTCTGGTTCCTCAATCCGAGCTTCTATCAATTACTCCACCATACCTCCTGTACCAATAATGTTTTAACAACCTGTTCGATACCAAACAAACATGATTGATTATTACCGATACCTTTCTTAATAGGTAATCAAATGTATTTTTATTTAACTATTCATTTTTCTCGTATTTCAACGTCACGCAATTCAAACATATTTAGATAAGACTTTACGGTATAAAATGACAATTGGAAAAAATCTTACATTTTGCCGACGCGTTTTGTCTTCCAACTTTTTCAAGGCAAAAATGAAATCGAAATGTTTTTGTTGTTATAGTTACATTAAAAAATCCAAATTTAAAAAGATAGACGCTTCTGTCTAAGCCTTTTTTCTGTTTAATGTAAATTACCTTTATAGTAAGGGATTTTTTCCCATGTCGACAATATAGTTAAATTCCCAGATCAATGTTAGATTTTTTCCAATTGTCCTTTTATTACAATCTGTCTTGTCCACAGAATTGATCTGGGAATTTAACTATATTGTCGAGATGGAAAAAAATCCCTTAATATAAAGGTAATTTACATTAACCAGAAAAAAGGCTTAGAGAGAAGCGTCTATCTTTTTAAATTTGGATTTTTTAATGTAACTATAACAACAAAAACATTTCGATTTCATTTTTGCCTTGAAAAAGTCGGAAGACGAAACGCGTCGGTAAAATGTAAGATTTTTTCCAATTGTCATTTTATACCAATCTGTCTTGTCCACAGAATTGATCTGGGAATTTATCTATAAGACTTTATCAACAAGATTTAAAAAATATACCTACAAAACCTATTATTAGGTTTAGTGGTGTTATATAAACATTGAATATCTAAGTGATATTTTTGTACTTTATATGCGTTATAACTTCACTATACCCCGAAAAAAATATTCTTATATGGATTCTACTGGATATTTGCTTAATGGTGTCATCGATCGCTAATCAAGAACAGAATGTTAATGTGATTATTGGGCAAACATTCTTTTCAACCATCTTGATGGTAATAACTTCTGTATTTGAAATACAACAGGTAACCAATTGCATTTTTATTTAATAATCGTTGTTTTCGCATTTCAATCGTCTTGGGAATGACGATAAATTACACCCTGCAGCAAGGCCTCCGATCGGGAGATTGGAGATTTCGAGGAACGTGGAACCACCTGTTAACTGCTGTTGTTCCCAGGTCCACCTTGACCCGGGGTGGTAGTACCTGTTAGGGTCCCAGCTGTGGGCAAATAATGAACCCTCAAACAAAAATCAACAGTACATTTTTATAATAAAATGACCAACAATACATTTTTTATAGAAAAATGACAATCACTGCAACACTAAAAATATAAAAATATATTTTATAGTACAATTACCAATAATATATTTTATGAAGTACAAAATCATACTTATTATAAAACCCAGGTTGTTGTTTTTTATTGTTTTTTGTGTGTGTGTGTTTGTGTGTGTCTGTACGTTTATATATTGGATCGGATTTCCTACATTTTTCAACCAATTTCAACAAAACTTCACAGGACTACGTAAAATTACCTTGTGGTGGTTCTGACAGCGCCAAAAATTGAAAAAACACAATTAAGAGGCATCGCGAGAATGAAAGGGGGACAACTCATATCGAGTTATACTTATTATAAAACCCAGGTTGTTTGTGTGTGTGTGTGTTCGTTTATATATGGGATCGGATTTCCTACATTTTTTAACCGATTTCAACAAAACTTCATTTTTTTTTGGCAGGTAGTGTTTCTTATTGTCTTGCACACTTTTTTTCTTTATTTTTACATTCAGAATGCTTTAAAAATTCCATTTACAAGACAATTGTTTGTAATAAAATTCTATTCAATCGGTAGACTCATAACGATCGAAAACAATGTTTTTGTTTGAGTTTGGGTTTGACCAATTCGTAAAAAAAACAAAACAACAACAACAAAAAAAAACTAATTAAGACATGCGTGTCCGTCAATCTTAAACAATAATCTTTGTCAATTTTATTTTTTAGCCTTTATGATGGTCGTTACTTGATCTATCTCTTACTGTTACATCCCCGGGCAACGCCGGTCTCTACTGCTAGTAGTATATCTAAAAAAAAAAAAAATACCTTTACATTGAACGTAAAAACTTATACACAAAATATCTGTAGTTAAAAGCATAAAATTCCGTACAAAATATCTAGATTTCGGCATTAAATAATCCCTTAGAGGTTGATATGCTGCTATGCTGCAGAATCAACCAACCAAACAACCAATATGAAAGAACTCTTTCCTGGTATTACTCCATATAATATCCTACATTTTCTTAAAGGAATCAAACTGTATTCCAAAATATAACTTTAACAAAATACATGTATCACCACTTCTAATAATTATGTCCAAACAAACATGTATATGCACAAAAGATGTGTATCATTTACCATGTATTCGATTGTGACGGCAGAATAACATAGTTTTATTATTTGAAATCTCCTAAGAAAATTAAATTTCGATATTAAATGAACTATAAGGAATTGACATGTTAAACAAATCAAATCAATCAATCGTATTTCAATATCACGCGATCCAGATATAAATTAATTTTATTAACAAGATTTAAAACATATATCTACAAATTTTCAAAGAACAACAAAAGATTAATATTAGTATACTGGTTGGAGTTATTCGTTTTTGATGGCTTATCAACCCTTTGTATGTTATTTAAAGTCAGAAAATATTTTTGGATTTTAAGATTTCTTTGTAGATAATAATGGTTTAGTGATACATCTTATCTGGGGTAGTGGCGAAGAGGTGGATTCATGCCTTTCCCAGGAATATCTGCGTATAAGTGAATATAACAAACCCAACAGGAATTTGAACTCAGTTCTCTGATTAACAATTCCAGTCCATTATTCATTGCACCTTCCACCCATCGATGTTTATAGTATCTTGTATTCCCAAACAGTCACACAACTAAGTACTGACCAGGTTTGATGTTGCTTAACTTTGATAATCGTACAGATACCCATGTTTCAACGTGATGTGACCGTAATTCTAATATACAAGTAGATAAACAGTTAATATTTAATTGATATTTTTTTTTATTTAAATTATTTACACTCAGATTATTGTCGTCGTCATTGTTATCATGATCATTTTTTCGCCTGTTGGGACCCCCGGCTTTCATTAGATCTGGATTAGCTTCTGGAAACATTTAATAGAACCCTTTATTTAATGTACGGGGTTAGTTTGTTCTCATTCTGATGACCATGTCTATAAGTATCTCGTCTAGATGGAAACGATACAAGCAATGATAATTCCTTGTCTTAGTAATGCAGACAGAAATGATCAAATCACTACGGACCCGATGTGATGCGTCACTGGAAGCGAGCGAAAAAAAATCCATCTCAAATTGGCATAGATATCAAGCAAACTGATATTACTATACAAATGTAGGGACATAAGGCTGCTTCTACTAGGCTTATCAATCAAGACATCGGTATTATTTCTCAATAATATATCTTTAGGTTTGTCACACTGCCTACTGTTCATGCGTGCTTATAGTCGGTATTATTGTGGTCACGTGATCGAAGATTGGTCTTGATCGCGCCAGTTTTCATGCTGCTGTCACAGTGTAAACATGACCGCTCCGCTAGCAGTGTGCACCAATAAGGAACAAAGCGCAATGATCTAATTTCTCTTTTTGGAATGTGTGTCAGGGGCTGAAATTCATCGAAAGCTTTTATCACAATACGCTGACAGTGCCCTACCACGTAGAAATGTGTGTGAGTGGATCGAGAAGTTTAAAAGTGTCCGGACACGTGTGGCACACGAAAAAGAAGCAGGACGCACGACAACCTCCACCACTGACGAGAAGATTCAGCAAGCTCAAGAGATGTTAATAGCGACCCGGCGAGTTATCATCGATGGGGTAGCATTGCCTTTTATTCCTCCTTGGGGCACACTGCTGGCGTAGAGTCCATGTTTGCACTGTAACGGTGGCAAGAAAACTGGCGCGATCAAACAAACTTCGATTACGTGACCACAATAGTACCAGCTATAAGTACGCCTGAATAGAAGGCAGGGTGACAAACTTAAACATAAATTATAGCGAAAGTGTGGATAATTTTTTTTACTTACCCTCGTATATTAAATATATGAAATTAAGTTTTTCATTTTAAACCTTAAATTGTTTGCACTTCCATTAAACAGGAAATAAATGTTATTTTCCAGTGATTTGATCCATGGTTAAATTAGTGGCGTATACCCCACTACTAACTGTAGTCGAAGTTTCGATCTCTGCACAAGGATTTAGAAAGACATTCAAGACGCTTACCTTTGAAAGACTATCTCAGTTCTTAACACTAATTATATTCAAATGAACAAAACCCTTTCAGTATTTACCATTTAATATTATATCATTGTAAACATCATATTTGTGATTGCTGTCAGGTAATTCCGATTTAGCGCTTCCTGGCCTTTCTGCTTAGAGGCATAGAAGTAATTACTCCTAAGAGGCCTCCCTCGAAATCAGTGCCTAACCTTCGGGTAGAGGATAGGGTTAATGCCTGGCGCCTAAGTTGTCTCGAAAAGGGGAAATGCCGATGGGACTGGAGTAGGTAGTTTTTAGTCTCTGGTCCTTTGTAAGCGTGGGTTGCCTACTTTAAACTCGGTCTTTGGCAACATTCCGTCCGACTGGGTGTTCGCATAAATACTGCCAGGTAATTCCAAATATTGGGAATATTAATTCTCGATTCGTAAGCACAATCCAGTACTCATGTCTGTAAATAAAGAAGGAAAACAGAAATCCAATCTACGAAGACTTGCGAATCAAAGAACATATCCACTAAAAGTTTTTCAGTAAACAATTTTTTCAGTTGCTCTTCAGATTAACGCTGGTAAACGATACATGTAAGACAGATTGTATTAAAAACAATTATGTCCCACTAATATTCATGGATTATAAAAATGATTACAAGGCACACTAAATTCATCAAATATGATATTTTCCCACACGCCCCCTCGAACGAGATATGGTACAGGGCCATGTTTAAAATGGTTATTACTCCATTGACATTTGCACTTTCCATCGGAGACGTGTCAAACATCTAATGCTCCTTTGGAGACGAGAATATTACAATTATATTTACCTCTATTTGGACATGAAATGTATATCCTTTTTGAGACTAAAATGTACGTTTTATATATATATATATATATATATATACGTTATTTTTATATTTTCATGTCGAGAAATGTTGTTTTATTCCCATACGAATAACGAAACAGCTTTCGCCATTGGACTTTCAGTTTTCAAAGTTTAATGATACTTGCTCCAATATTGAAACAATTCTCAGCTTCAGACAGGACAAATATTCATCCCTTATGCTATTTACTAAGTTTAGTTTAGTGCTTCACAAGGTTAGACATGCACAGTTCAGTCATTTATGTGCCATGCGTGATACACGCTTAGGCGATCTTGTATCTTTCGATACATGCGTGACGAGGCAGATTTTTTTCCGCAGTAGGTTGCCATTTCTTTCTGCGGTAGACCAGTTGCCATCCAAGGCTATTGAATCCAGTCTGTCTAGCCATTTAGCCATAGCTGGGGGGAGGAGGAGAAGAAGAAGAGGATTAATACCTTTCCCAAGGGTATTAGCACGTAAGTGAATGCAGTGGATTCGACTGGAATTCGAACTCGGTTCTTCAATTCCTCAATCCGAGCCGCTAAATATGAAAACATGCCCCTTTAAAAGGTTATTAGGATATGAGAGTAAAACAATTTATCTGAAATCGTAGAATAAATGTGAAGTAACATACAGGGTGGTCCGAAAGTCTTGTCATCTCTACATAATATAATTTTCATATAACATGTTTTGTTTTTGAAAATAGACTAATAATCAATAAAATAATTAACTATTTTAAATGGAGAATTTTTTCCGCCCATATTGATTATAGAAGAGAGTAATGGTAATCTACTGAGCAGTTTGGAAAAAAAAATCGCGTATATTTTACATTGATAAAGCCCTTCGTAAGGTGTGGGCTGTACTTGTGAGTACAATTTTTTGTATTTCTTTAAGGAATGGGCTACCGGAGATTCCTTCAACGAGTCTATTGAAATCTTTTCCAATTAATCCGAGGGCTCCAAAAACAACAGGAATTGTTAATGTCCTCATGCGCAACATTTTTGAGATTTCGATTTCAAGGTATTTTGATGGCTTCTTGAAGATCTTCAAAGATACATTGCAGTCTGCCGGGACTGCCATGTCAGTAAGGAGACACATTTTGTCCATACTGTCTCTAATTACGATATCAGTCTATTATTATTATTATTATTATTATTATTATTATTATTATTCTGTTGCTGCTGCTTCTGTCGTGACCTGGGTGACAATTGTTCTCCCAAACAGCCTATCTTTTGTAGCTCTTAAGCAATGTCCCTTTACTATAAGTAGTTGTTCTGCTATCCACCTACACGAGTTCGTTAGGTATGTTAGTCGATGTTTCCCTTTGCCCCTCCTCTCTTCAATATATCATGTACGAACTTAATCCCTGCTTACATGTTTCGTCCATGTTATTAGCAGCATCCTAAATCTCTGTTGCCTCAAGTCTTCAGTTCATCTGTCAGAAAATCATCCAACATTCACTGCGTTATAGGTCGACCGACATTTCACAGCAGTTCAGCATTCTTTTCTTTTTTTAAATATTTTGTGTCTTTATAGCTTTTAGGCGGTAACTATCACGATTCTAATAAGCCTTTGGATTTCGGTGTCACATTTTTCATCACCTGTTTAAACATTTCCTTTTTGATTCTGACGTCTACATTTCATTGTATGTTGAGTATTCCTCTTCCTAACGATCATACATACTGTCTTCTTACTACACATGCTTAGTCCTTTCTTTAACTTTTACCCCAAGCAAGACGATAATGGCACTAAGATGCAAGAGGCTACTAGGAGTGGAAAAGTATATGAAGATTTTAATGAGGAGAAAGAACAATCAAAGAACGTGAATACAGAAAATAGCAATTGACGTTGGATTTAAATTTTTGGATATTGTAGGTAGCAGGGAAGAAAGGAATCAGAAGAATGTTCTAGAGGTGAACAATGCGAGAAAATAAACTATTAGAATAGAATTTACAGTTAAATCTAGTTATTTCAACAGTAAAACGGAGAGAGCTAGTAATTAATTTAGTAGGACGCTTAAATTCAAACGGTTGAGGTACAAAGGAAAAGAGTGCCTTAGAAGAATTTCCTAAGATAATATTTGTAGAAAAGACAAAAGGAAGCCACGTAACCGCGGTGGGGACGTGACTGACGTTGAGATGCCAGGTCGGGATCGATAACATTACGAACCCTTAATTGAATTTTATCGAGAATCTCGTGATATATAGCCGGAGCACCAGACCAGATATCGCAGAAATATTCAATGCACGGACGAATGACAGATTTATAAATATGCAAGATGGATTCTGATAAGAAAAATTGTTTGGCACGACACAGTGTAAAAAACTCTCCTAGCAGAAGAACCAGTTATTTATTCAATATAATCGCTCTCCATCATATCAGCACAAAACGTGAGACCAAGAAAGCTCAATGAGTTGCTCTCCTGGAGGTTAACCCCAGCCATGATGATGGAGGGCGAAAATGGTTCTCTATGACGATTAAATAAAGTTTCGTTTTAGAGGCGTTAAGAGACATTTCTTGTTTCGGTTAACAACTGATTGGAGGTCGTTTTCGAGAGCAGTTGCCAGTTTTCATGTCAGGCCCATCGAACTTACCATTAATATAGAAGTAAATAACTTTGTCATCAGCTAAAATATCTAGTTGGGAACTAATTATATCGGAGAGGTTGTTTATGAAGATAAGAAACAACGTAGATCCAAGGATAAAGCATTGGAGGACTCCTGCATTAATGTGAAATAATCTAGAAGCGTGGCCGTTCCATTCGATCGACATTACCCAATTTGCTAAGAACGATCGGATTCAGTCAAATATCCTTCTCGCTTTCCTTTATTATTTTTTCTAAGCATTCATTCAGTTCTTTTTCTGTCTCATGTCATTATTATTCATTTTGACTAGTATTTCTTTCATCTAATATTAAAATTGTATCCATAAATAATAAATCCTGGTAAAGTCTTAGTTTTGTCTGAATTTCTTAGATGAAGCATTGGCAATTATTATTCATTTTTTTAGTATTTTTTTCATCTTATTTCAATTCCTTTTCTATCCAGATATAATAGACGTAATAGTCTTAAGTTGTCTGAATGGTTTTTGATGAAGCATTGGCAATTATTATTCATTTTTGACAAATATTTTTTTTTCATCTTATTTCTATTGCTTTACACTTAATAGTAATAGATATAATAGTCTTAAGTTGTCTGAGTATTTTAGATGAAGCATTGGCAATTATTATTCATTTTTGACTAGTATTTCTTTCATCTTATTTCTATTGCTTTACACTTAATAGTAATAGACGTAATAGTCTTAAGTTGTCTGAATTTCTTAGATGAAGCATTGGCAATTATTATTCATTTTGGCAATATTTCTTTATTCATTTTTTGAGTAATAGTAATATTTCTGAATTTTTAGATCATTGGCAATTATATTTATTTCTATTGCTTTACACTTAATAGTAATAGACGTAATAGTCTTAAGTTGTCTGAATTTCTTAGATGAAGCATTGGCAATTATTATTCATTTTTGACTAGTATTTCTTTCATCTTATTTCTATTGTTTTTACACTTAATAGTAATAGACGTAATAGTCTTAAGTTGTCTGAATTTCTTTGATGAAGCATTGGCAATTATTATTCATTTTTGACTAGTATTTCTTTCATCTTATTTCTATTGTTTTTTACACTTAATAGTAATAGACGTAATAGTCTTAAGTTGTCTGAATTTCTTAGATGAAGCATTGGCAATTATTATTCATTTTTGACTAGTATTTCTTTCATCTTATTTCTATTGCTTTACACTTAATAGTAATAGACGTAATAGTCTTAAGTTGTCTGAATTTCTTTAGATGAAGCATTGGCAATTATTATTCATTTTTGACTAGTATTTCTTTCATCTTATTTCATTTTTATTTTTTACATTTTAATAGTAATAGACGTAATAGTCTTAAGTTGTCTGAATTTCTTAGATGAAGCATTGGCAATTATTATTCATTTTTCTAGTATTTTTTCATCTTATTTCTATTGCTTTTCATCTAATATAATTCTTAAGTTGTCTGAATTTTTTAGATGCATTGGCAATTATTATTCATTTTTGACTAGTATTTCTTTCATCTTATTTCTATTGCTTTACTTAATAGTAATAGACGTAATAGTCTTAAGTTGTCTGAATTTCTTGATGAAGCATTGGCAATTATTATTCATTTTTGACTAGTATTTCTTTCATCTTATTTCTATTGCTTTACACTTAATAGTAATAGACGTAATAGTCTTAAGTTGTCTGAATTTCTTAGATGAAGCATTGGCAATTATTATTCATTTTTTGACTAGTATTTTTTTTCATCTTATTTCTATTGCTTTTACACTTAATAGTAATAGACGTAATAGTCTTAAGTTGTCTGAATTTCTTTGATGAAGCATTGGCAATTATTATTCATTTTTGACTAGTATTTCTTTCATCTTATTTCTATTGCTTTTACACTTAATAGTAATAGACGTAATAGTCTTAAGTTGTCTGAATTTCTTTAGATGAAGCATTGGCAATTATTATTCATTTTTGACTAGTATTTCTTTCATCTTATTTCTATTGCTTTTTACACTTAATAGTAATAGACGTAATAGTCTTAAGTTGTCTGAATTTCTTGATGAAGCATTGGCAATTATTATTCATTTTTGACTAGTATTTCTTTCATCTTATTTCTATTGCTTTTTACACTTAATAGTAATAGACGTAATAGTCTTAAGTTGTCTGAATTTCTTTGATGAAGCATTGGCAATTATTATTCATTTTTGACTAGTATTTCTTTCATCTTATTTCTATTGCTTTACACTTAATAGTAATAGACGTAATAGTCTTAAGTTGTCTGAATTTCTTTGATGAAGCATTGGCAATTATTATTCATTTTTGACTAGTATTTCTTTCATCTTATTTCTATTGCTTTACACTTAATAGTAATAGACGTAATAGTCTTAAGTTGTCTGAATTTCTTTGATGAAGCATTGGCAATTATTATTCATTTTTGACTAGTATTTCTTTCATCTTATTTCTATTGCTTTACACTTAATAGTAATAGACGTAATAGTCTTAAGTTGTCTGAATTTCTTTGATGAAGCATTGGCAATTATTATTCATTTTTGACTAGTATTTCTTTCATCTTATTTCTATTGCTTTACACTTAATAGTAATAGACGTAATAGTCTTAAGTTGTCTGAATTTCTTAGATGAAGCATTGGCAATTATTATTCATTTTTGACTAGTATTTCTTTCATCTTATTTCTATTGTTTTTACACTTAATAGTAATAGACGTAATAGTCTTAAGTTGTCTGAATTTCTTTGATGAAGCATTGGCAATTATTATTCATTTTTGACTAGTATTTCTTTCATCTTATTTCTATTGTTTTTACACTTAATAGTAATAGACGTAATAGTCTTAAGTTGTCTGAATTTCTTAGATGAAGCATTGGCAATTATTATTCATTTTTGACTAGTATTTCTTTCATCTTATTTCTATTGCTTTACACTTAATAGTAATAGACGTAATAGTCTTAAGTTGTCTGAATTTCTTTGATGAAGCATTGGCAATTATTATTCATTTTTGACTAGTATTTCTTTCATCTTATTTCTATTGCTTTTACACTTAATAGTAATAGAGTAATAGATATAGTCTTAAGTTGTCTGAATTTCTTAGATGAAGCATTGGCAATTATTATTCATTTTTGACTAGTATTTCTTTCATCTTATTTCTATTGTTTTACACTTAATAGTAATAGACGTAATAGTCTTAAGTTGTCTGAATTTCTTGATGAAGCATTGGCAATTATTATTCATTTTTGACTAGTATTTCTTTCATCTTATTTCTATTGCTTTACACTTAATAGTAATAGACGTAATAGTCTTAAGTTGTCTGAATTTCTTTGATGAAGCATTGGCAATTATTATTCATTTTTGACTAGTATTTCTTTCATCTTATTTCTATTGCTTTACACTTAATAGTAATAGACGTAATAGTCTTAAGTTGTCTGAATTTCTTTGATGAAGCATTGGCAATTATTATTCATTTTTGACTAGTATTTCTTTCATCTTATTTCTATTGCTTTTTACACTTAATAGTAATAGACGTAATAGTCTTAAGTTGTCTGAATTTCTTTGATGAAGCATTGGCAATTATTATTCATTTTTGACTAGTATTTCTTTCATCTTATTTCTATTGTTTTTACACTTAATAGTAATAGACGTAATAGTCTTAAGTTGTCTGAATTTCTTTGATGAAGCATTGGCAATTATTATTCATTTTTTTGACTAGTATTTCTTTCATCTTATTTCTATTGCTTTACACTTAATAGTAATAGACGTAATAGTCTTAAGTTGTCTGAATTTCTTAGATGAAGCATTGGCAATTATTATTCATTTTTGACTAGTATTTCTTTCATCTTATTTCTATTGCTTTACACTTAATAGTAATAGACGTAATAGTCTTAAGTTGTCTGAATTTCTTTGATGAAGCATTGGCAATTATTATTCATTTTTGACTAGTATTTCTTTCATCTTATTTCTATTGCTTTACACTTAATAGTAATAGACGTAATAGTCTTAAGTTGTCTGAATTTCTTTGATGAAGCATTGGCAATTATTATTCATTTTTGACTAGTATTTCTTTCATCTTATTTCTATTGCTTTACACTTAATAGTAATAGACGTAATAGTCTTAAGTTGTCTGAATTTCTTTGATGAAGCATTGGCAATTATTATTCATTTTTGACTAGTATTTCTTTCATCTTATTTCTATTGCTTTACACTTAATAGTAATAGACGTAATAGTCTTAAGTTGTCTGAATTTCTTTGATGAAGCATTGGCAATTATTATTCATTTTTGACTAGTATTTCTTTCATCTTATTTCTATTGCTTTACACTTAATAGTAATAGACATAATAATAGTCTTAAGTTGTCTGAATTTCTTTTTGATGAAGCATTGGCAATTATTATTCATTTTTGACTAGTATTTCTTTCATCTTATTTCTATTATTGCTTTACACTTAATAGTAATAGACGTAATAGTCTTAAGTTGTCTGAATTTCTTTGATGAAGCATTGGCAATTATTATTCATTTTTGACTAGTATTTCTTTCATCTTATTTCTATTGCTTTACTTAATAGTAATAGACGTAATAGTCTTAAGTTGTCTGAATTTCTTTGATGAAGCATTGGCAATTATTATTCATTTTTGACTAGTATTTCTTTCATCTTATTTCTATTGCTTTACACTTAATAGTAATAGACGTAATAGTCTTAAGTTGTCTGAATTTCTTTGATGAAGCATTGGCAATTATTATTCATTTTTGACTAGTATTTCTTTCATCTTATTTCTATTGTTTTTACACTTAATAGTAATAGACGTAATAGTCTTAAGTTGTCTGAATTTCTTTGATGAAGCATTGGCAATTATTATTCATTTTTTGACTAGTATTTCTTTCATCTTATTTCTATTGCTTTACACTTAATAGTAATAGACGTAATAGTCTTAAGTTGTCTGAATTTCTTTGATGAAGCATTGGCAATTATTATTCATTTTTGACTAGTATTTCTTTCATCTTATTTCTATTGCTTTACACTTAATAGTAATAGACGTAATAGTCTTAAGTTGTCTGAATTTCTTTGATGAAGCATTGGCAATTATTATTCATTTTTGACTATTATTTCTTTCATCTTATTTCTATTGCTTTACACTTAATAGTAATAGACGTAATAGTCTTAAGTTGTCTGAATTTCTTTGATGAAGCATTGGCAATTATTATTCATTTTTTGACTAGTATTTCTTTCATCTTATTTCTATTGTTTTTTACACTTAATAGTAATAGACGTAATAGTCTTAAGTTGTCTGAATTTCTTTGATGAAGCATTGGCAATTATTATTCATTTTTGACTAGTATTTCTTTCATCTTATTTCTATTGCTTTACACTTAATAGTAATAGACGTAATAGTCTTAAGTTGTCTGAATTTCTTTGATGAAGCATTGGCAATTATTATTCATTTTTGACTAGTATTTCTTTCATCTTATTTCTATTGCTTTTTACACTTAATAGTAATAGACGTAATAGTCTTAAGTTGTCTGAATTTCTTTGATGAAGCATTGGCAATTATTATTCATTTTTGACTAGTATTTCTTTCATCTTATTTCTATTGCTTTACACTTAATAGTAATAGACGTAATAGTCTTAAGTTGTCTGAATTTCTTTGATGAAGCATTGGCAATTATTATTCATTTTTGACTAGTATTTCTTTCATCTTATTTCTATTGCTTTACACTTAATAGTAATAGACGTAATAGTCTTAAGTTGTCTGAATTTCTTTGATGAAGCATTGGCAATTATTATTCATTTTTGACTAGTATTTCTTTCATCTTATTTCTATTGCTTTACACTTAATAGTAATAGACGTAATAGTCTTAAGTTGTCTGAATTTCTTTGATGAAGCATTGGCAATTATTATTCATTTTTGACTAGTATTTCTTTCATCTTATTTCTATTGCTTTCTTAATAGTAATAGACGTAATAGTCTTAAGTTGTCTGAATTTCTTTGATGAAGCATTGGCAATTATTATTCATTTTTGACTAGTATTTCTTTCATCTTATTTCTATTGCTTTAACTTAATAGTAATAGACGTAATAGTCTTAAGTTGTCTGAATTTCTTTGATGAAGCATTGGCAATTATTATTCATTTTTGACTAGTATTTCTTTCATCTTATTTCTATTGCTTTACACTTAATAGTAATAGACGTAATAGTCTTAAGTTGTCTGAATTTCTTTGATGAAGCATTGGCAATTATTATTCATTTTTGACTAGTATTTCTTTCATCTTATTTCTATTGCTATTTTACACTTAATAGTAATAGACGTAATAGTCTTAAGTTGTCTGAATTTCTTTGATGAAGCATTGGCAATTATTATTCATTTTTGACTAGTATTTCTTTCATCTTATTTCTATTGCTTTACACTTAATAGTAATAGACGTAATAGTCTTAAGTTGTCTGAATTTCTTTGATGAAGCATTGGCAATTATTATTCATTTTTGACTAGTATTTCTTTCATCTTATTTCTATTGCTTTACACTTAATAGTAATAGACGTAATAGTCTTAAGTTGTCTGAATTTCTTTGATGAAGCATTGGCAATTATTATTCATTTTTGACTAGTATTTCTTTCATCTTATTTCTATTGCTTTACACTTAATAGTAATAGACGTAATAGTCTTAAGTTGTCTGAATTTCTTTGATGAAGCATTGGCAATTATTATTCATTTTTGACTAGTATTTCTTTCATCTTATTTCTATTGCTTTTTACACTTAATAGTAATAGACGTAATAGTCTTAAGTTGTCTGAATTTCTTTGATGAAGCATTGGCAATTATTATTCATTTTTGACTAGTATTTCTTTCATCTTATTTCTATTGCTTTACACTTAATAGTAATAGACGTAATAGTCTTAAGTTGTCTGAATTTCTTTGATGAAGCATTGGCAATTATTATTCATTTTTGACTAGTATTTCTTTCATCTTATTTCTATTGCTTTACACTTAATAGTAATAGACGTAATAGTCTTAAGTTGTCTGAATTTCTTTGATGAAGCATTGGCAATTATTATTCATTTTTGACTAGTATTTCTTTCATCTTATTTCTATTGCTTTACACTTAATAGTAATAGACGTAATAGTCTTAAGTTGTCTGAATTTCTTTGATGAAGCATTGGCAATTATTATTCATTTTTGACTAGTATTTCTTTCATCTTATTTCTATTGCTTTACACTTAACTTAATAGTAATAGACGTAATAGTCTTAAGTTGTCTGAATTTCTTAGATGAAGCATTGGCAATTATTATTCATTTTTGACTAGTATTTTCTTTCATCTTATTTCTATTGCTTTACACTTAATAGTAATAGACGTAATAGTCTTAAGTTGTCTGAATTTCTTTGATGAAGCATTGGCAATTATTATTCATTTTTGACTAGTATTTCTTTCATCTTATTTCTATTGCTTTACACTTAATAGTAATAGACGTAATAGTCTTAAGTTGTCTGAATTTCTTTGATGAAGCATTGGCAATTATTATTCATTTTTGACTAGTATTTCTTTCATCTTATTTCTATTGCTTTACACTTAATAGTAATAGACGTAATAGTCTTAAGTTGTCTGAATTTCTTTGATGAAGCATTGGCAATTATTATTCATTTTTGACTAGTATTTCTTTCATCTTATTTCTATTGCTTTACACTTAATAGTAATAGACGTAATAGTCTTAAGTTGTCTGAATTTCTTTGATGAAGCATTGGCAATTATTATTCATTTTTGACTAGTATTTCTTTCATCTTATTTCTATTGCTTTACACTTAATAGTAATAGACGTAATAGTCTTAAGTTGTCTGAATTTCTTTGATGAAGCATTGGCAATTATTATTCATTTTTGACTAGTATTTCTTTCATCTTATTTCTATTGCTTTTTACACTTAATAGTAATAGACGTAATAGTCTTAAGTTGTCTGAATTTCTTTGATGAAGCATTGGCAATTATTATTCATTTTTGACTAGTATTTCTTTCATCTTATTTCTATTGCTTTACACTTAATAGTAATAGACGTAATAGTCTTAAGTTGTCTGAATTTCTTTGATGAAGCATTGGCAATTATTATTCATTTTTGACTAGTATTTCTTTCATCTTATTTCTATTGCTTTACACTTAATAGTAATAGACGTAATAGTCTTAAGTTGTCTGAATTTCTTTGATGAAGCATGGCAATTATTATTCATTTTTGACTAGTATTTCTTTCATCTTATTTCTAGTATTATTTCTATTGCTTTACACTTAATAGTAATAGACGTAATAGTCTTAAGTTGTCTGAATTTCTTTGATGAAGCATTGGCAATTATTATTCATTTTTATTATTCATTTTTTGACTAGTATTTCTTAAGTTTCTGAATTTCTTTGATGAAGCATTTATTTCATTTTTATAGTATTTCTTTCATCTTATTTCTATTGCTTTAATAGTAATAGACGTAATAGTCTTAAGTTGTCTGAATTTCTTTGATGAAGCATTGGCAATTATTATTCATTTTTGACTAGTATTTCTTTCATCTTATTTCTATTATTTTTACACTTAATAGTAATAGACGTAATAGTCTTAAGTTGTCTGAATTTCTTTGATGAAGCATTGGCAATTATTATTCATTTTTGACTAGTATTTCTTTCATCTTATTTCTATTGCTTTACACTTAATAGTAATAGACGTAATAGTCTTAAGTTGTCTGAATTTCTTTGATGAAGCATTGGCAATTATTATTCATTTTTTGACTAGTATTTCTTTCATCTTATTTCTATTGCTTTACACTTAATAGTAATAGACGTAATAGTCTTAAGTTGTCTGAATTTCTTTGATGAAGCATTGGCAATTATTATTCATTTTTGACTAGTATTTTTTCATCTTATTTCTATTGTATTTTTACTTAATAGTAATAGACGTAATAGTCTTAAGTTGTCTGAATTTCTTTGATGAAGCATTGGCAATTATTATTCATTTTTGACTAGTATTTCTTTCATCTTATTTCTATTGCTTTACACTTAATAGTAATAGACGTAATAGTCTTAAGTTGTCTGAATTTCTTTGATGAAGCATTGGCAATTATTATTCATTTTTGACTAGTATTTCTTTCATCTTATTTCTATTGCTTTACACTTAATAGTAATAGACGTAATAGTCTTAAGTTGTCTGAATTTCTTTGATGAAGCATTGGCAATTATTATTCATTTTTGACTAGTATTTCTTTCATCTTATTTCTATTGCTTTTTACACTTAATAGTAATAGACGTAATAGTCTTAAGTTGTCTGAATTTCTTTGATGAAGCATTGGCAATTATTATTCATTTTTGACTAGTATTTCTTTCATCTTATTTCTATTGCTTTACACTTAATAGTAATAGACGTAATAGTCTTAAGTTGTCTGAATTTCTTTGATGAAGCATTGGCAATTATTATTCATTTTTGACTAGTATTTCTTTCATCTTATTTCTATTGCTTTACACTTAATAGTAATAGACGTAATAGTCTTAAGTTGTCTGAATTTCTTTGATGAAGCATTGGCAATTATTATTCATTTTTGACTAGTATTTCTTTCATCTTATTTCTATTGCTTTACACTTAATAGTAATAGACGTAATAGTCTTAAGTTGTCTGAATTTCTTTGATGAAGCATTGGCAATTATTATTCATTTTTGACTAGTATTTCTTTCATCTTATTTCTATTGCTTTACACTTAATAGTAATAGACGTAATAGTCTTAAGTTGTCTGAATTTCTTTGATGAAGCATTGGCAATTATTATTCATTTTTGACTAGTATTTCTTTCATCTTATTTCTATTGCTTTTTTACACTTAATAGTAATAGACGTAATAGTCTTAAGTTGTCTGAATTTCTTAGATGAAGCATTGGCAATTATTATTCATTTTTGACTAGTATTTCTTTCATCTTATTTCTATTGCTTTACACTTAATAGTAATAGACGTAATAGTCTTAAGTTGTCTGAATTTCTTTGATGAAGCATTGGCAATTATTATTCATTTTTGACTAGTATTTCTTTCATCTTATTTCTATTAGTCTTTTACACTTTAATAGTAATAGACGTAATAGTCTTAAGTTGTCTGAATTTCTTTGATGAAGCATTGGCAATTATTATTCATTTTTGACTAGTATTTCTTTCATCTTATTTCTATTGCTTTACACTTAATAGTAATAGACGTAATAGTCTTAAGTTGTCTGAATTTCTTTGATGAAGCATTGGCAATTATTATTCATTTTTGACTAGTATTTCTTTCATCTTATTTCTATTGCTTTACACTTAATAGTAATAGACGTAATAGTCTTAAGTTGTCTGAATTTCTTTGATGAAGCATTGGCAATTATTATTCATTTTTGACTAGTATTTCTTTCATCTTATTTCTATTGCTTTACACTTAATAGTAATAGACGTAATAGTCTTAAGTTGTCTGAATTTCTTTGATGAAGCATTGGCAATTATTATTCATTTTTGACTAGTATTTCTTTCATCTTATTTCTATTGCTTTACACTTAATAGTAATAGACGTAATAGTCTTAAGTTGTCTGAATTTCTTTGATGAAGCATTGGCAATTATTATTCATTTTTTGACTAGTATTTCTTTCATCTTATTTCTATTGCTTTACACTTAATAGTAATAGACGTAATAGTCTTAAGTTGTCTGAATTTCTTTGATGAAGCATTGGCAATTATTATTCATTTTTGACTAGTATTTCTTTCATCTTATTTCTATTGCTTTACACTTAATAGTAATAGACGTAATAGTCTTAAGTTGTCTGAATTTCTTTGATGAAGCATTGGCAATTATTATTCATTTTTGACTAGTATTTCTTTCATCTTATTTCTATTGCTTTACACTTAATAGTAATAGACGTAATAGTCTTAAGTTGTCTGAATTTCTTTGATGAAGCATTGGCAATTATTATTCATTTTTGACTAGTATTTCTTTCATCTTATTTCTATTGCTTTACACTTAATAGTAATAGACGTAATAGTCTTAAGTTGTCTGAATTTCTTTGATGAAGCATTGGCAATTATTATTCATTTTTGACTAGTATTTCTTTCATCTTATTTCTATTAGACGTAATAGTTTTTACACTTAATAGTAATAGACGTAATAGTCTTAAGTTGTCTGAATTTCTTTGATGAAGCATTGGCAATTATTATTCATTTTTTGACTAGTATTTCTTTCATCTTATTTCTATTTCTATTTTACACTTAATAGTAATAGACGTAATAGTCTTAAGTTGTCTGAATTTCTTTGATGAAGCATTGGCAATTATTATTCATTTTTGACTAGTATTTCTTTCATCTTATTTCTATTGTTTTTACACTTAATAGTAATAGACGTAATAGTCTTAAGTTGTCTGAATTTCTTTGATGAAGCATTGGCAATTATTATTCATTTTTGACTAGTATTTCTTTCATCTTATTTCTATTGCTTTACACTTAATAGTAATAGACGTAATAGTCTTAAGTTGTCTGAATTTCTTTGATGAAGCATTGGCAATTATTATTCATTTTTGACTAGTATTTCTTTCATCTTATTTCTATTGCTTTACACTTAATAGTAATAGACGTAATAGTCTTAAGTTGTCTGAATTTCTTTGATGAAGCATTGGCAATTATTATTCATTTTTGACTAGTATTTCTTTCATCTTATTTCTATTGCTTTACACTTAATAGTAATAGACGTAATAGTCTTAAGTTGTCTGAATTTCTTTGATGAAGCATTGGCAATTATTATTCATTTTTGACTAGTATTTCTTTCATCTTATTTCTATTGCTTTACTTAAATAGTAATAGACGTAATAGTCTTAAGTTGTCTGAATTTCTTTGATGAAGCATTGTTGCTGAATTTCTTTGATTGGCAATTATTATTCATTTTTGACTAGTATTTCTTTCATCTTATTTCTATTGCTTTACACTTAATAGTAATAGACGTAATAGTCTTAAGTTGTCTGAATTTCTTTGATGAAGCATTGGCAATTATTATTCATTTTTGACTAGTATTTCTTTCATCTTATTTCTATTGCTTTACACTTAATAGTAATAGACGTAATAGTCTTAAGTTGTCTGAATTTCTTTGATGAAGCATTGGCAATTATTATTCATTTTTGACTAGTATTTCTTTCATCTTATTTCTATTGCTTTACACTTAATAGTAATAGACGTAATAGTCTTAAGTTGTCTGAATTTCTTTGATGAAGCATTGGCAATTATTATTCATTTTTGACTAGTATTTCTTTCATCTTATTTCTATTGCTTTACACTTAATAGTAATAGACGTAATAGTCTTAAGTTGTCTGAATTTCTTTTGATGAAGCATTGGCAATTATTATTCATTTTTTGACTAGTATTTCTTTCATCTTATTTCTATTGCTTTACACTTAATAGTAATAGACAATAATAGTCTTAAGTTGTCTGAATTTTTTGATGAAGCATTGGCAATTATTATTCATTTTTGACTAGTATTTCTTTCATCTTATTTCTATTGCTTTACACTTAATAGTAATAGACGTAATAGTCTTAAGTTGTCTGAATTTCTTTGATGAAGCATTGGCAATTATTATTCATTTTTGACTAGTATTTCTTTCATCTTATTTCTATTGCTTTTTACACTTAATAGTAATAGACGTAATAGTCTTAAGTTGTCTGAATTTCTTTGATGAAGCATTGGCAATTATTATTCATTTTTGACTAGTATTTCTTTCATCTTATTTCTATTGTTTTTTACACTTAATAGTAATAGACGTAATAGTCTTAAGTTGTCTGAATTTCTTTGATGAAGCATTGGCAATTATTATTCATTTTTGACTAGTATTTCTTTCATCTTATTTCTATTCTTTTTACACTTAATAGTAATAGACGTAATAGTCTTAAGTTGTCTGAATTTCTTTGATGAAGCATTGGCAATTATTATTCATTTTTGACTAGTATTTCTTTCATCTTATTTCTATTGCTTTACACTTAATAGTAATAGACGTAATAGTCTTAAGTTGTCTGAATTTCTTTGATGAAGCATTGGCAATTATTATTCTTTTTTTTGACTAGTATTTCTTTCATCTTATTTCTATTGCTTATTTTTACACTTAATAGTAATAGACGTAATAGTCTTAAGTTGTCTGAATTTCTTTGATGAAGCATTGGCAATTATTATTCATTTTTGACTAGTATTTCTTTCATCTTATTTCTATTGCTTTTTTACACTTAATAGTAATAGACGTAATAGTCTTAAGTTGTCTGAATTTCTTTGATGAAGCATTGGCAATTATTATTCATTTTTGACTAGTATTTCTTTCATCTTATTTCTATTGCTTTTTACACTTAATAGTAATAGACGTAATAGTCTTAAGTTGTCTGAATTTCTTTGATGAAGCATTGGCAATTATTATTCATTTTTGACTAGTATTTCTTTCATCTTATTTCTATTGCTTTACACTTAATAGTAATAGACGTAATAGTCTTAAGTTGTCTGAATTTCTTTGATGAAGCATTGGCAATTATTATTCATTTTTTACTAGTATTTCTTTCATCTTATTTCTATTGCTTTACACTTAATAGTAATAGACGTAATAGTCTTAAGTTGTCTGAATTTCTTTGATGAAGCATTGGCAATTATTATTCATTTTTGACTAGTATTTCTTTCATCTTATTTCTATTGCTTTACACTTAATAGTAATAGACGTAATAGTCTTAAGTTGTCTGAATTTCTTAGATGAAGCATTGGCAATTATTATTCATTTTTGATTAGTATTTCTTTCATCTTATTTCTATTGCTTTACACTTAATAGTAATAGATATAATAGTCTTAAGTTGTCTGAGTATTTTAGATGAAGCATTGGCAATTATTATTCATTTTTGACTAGTATTTCTTTCATCTTATTTCTATTGCTTTACACTTAATAGTAATAGATATAATAGTCTTAAGTTGTCTGAATTTCTTTGATGAAGCATTGGCAATTATTATTCATTTTTGAGTAGTATTTCTTTCATCTTATTTCTATTGCTTTACACTTAATAGTAATAGACGTAATAGTCTTAAGTTGTCTGAATTTTTTTGATGAAGCATTGGCAATTATTATTCATTTTTGACTAGTATTTCTTTCATCTTATTTCTATTGCTTTACACTTAATAGTAATAGACGTAATAGTCTTAAGTTGTCTGAATTTCTTTGATGAAGCATTGGCAATTATTATTCATTTTTGACTAGTATTTCTTTCATCTTATTTCTATTGCTTTACACTTAATAGTAATAGACGTAATAGTCTTAAGTTGTCTGAATTTCTTTGATGAAGCATTGGCAATTATTATTCATTTTTGACTAGTATTTCTTTCATCTTATTTCTATTGCTTTACACTTAATAGTAATAGACGTAATAGTCTTAAGTTGTCTGAATTTCTTTGATGAAGCATTGGCAATTATTATTCATTTTTGACTAGTATTTCTTTCATCTTATTTCTATTGCTTTACACTTAATAGTAATAGACGTAATAGTCTTAAGTTGTCTGAATTTCTTTGATGAAGCATTGGCAATTATTATTCATTTTTGACTAGTATTTCTTTCATCTTATTTCTATTGCTTTACACTTAATAGTAATAGACGTAATAGTCTTAAGTTGTCTGAATTTCTTTGATGAAGCATTGGCAATTATTATTCATTTTTGACTAGTATTTCTTTCATCTTATTTCTATTGCTTTACACTTAATAGTAATAGACGTAATAGTCTTAAGTTGTCTGAATTTCTTTGATGAAGCATTGGCAATTATTATTCATTTTTGACTAGTATTTCTTTCATCTTATTTCTATTGCTTTACACTTAATAGTAATAGACGTAATAGTCTTAAGTTGTCTGAATTTCTTTGATGAAGCATTGGCAATTATTATTCATTTTTGACTAGTATTTCTTTCATCTTATTTCTATTGCTTTACACTTAATAGTAATAGACGTAATAGTCTTAAGTTGTCTGAATTTCTTTGATGAAGCATTGGCAATTATTATTCATTTTTGACTAGTATTTCTTTCATCTTATTTCTATGCTTTTTTACACTTAATAGTAATAGACGTAATAGTCTTAAGTTGTCTGAATTTCTTTGATGAAGCATTGGCAATTATTATTCATTTTTGACTAGTATTTCTTTCATCTTATTTCTATTGCTTTACACTTAATAGTAATAGACGTAATAGTCTTAAGTTGTCTGAATTTCTTTGATGAAGCATTGGCAATTATTATTCATTTTTTGACTAGTATTTCTTTCATCTTATTTCTATTGCTTTACACTTAATAGTAATAGACGTAATAGTCTTAAGTTGTCTGAATTTCTTTGATGAAGCATTGGCAATTATTATTCATTTTTGACTAGTATTTCTTTCATCTTATTTCTATTGCTTTTACACTTAATAGTAATAGACGTAATAGTCTTAAGTTGTCTGAATTTCTTTGATGAAGCATTGGCAATTATTATTCATTTTTGACTAGTATTTCTTTCATCTTATTTCTTTACACTTAATAGTAATAGACGTAATAGTCTTAAGTTGTCTGAATTTCTTTGATGAAGCATTGGCAATTATTATTCATTTTTGACTAGTATTTCTTTCATCTTATTTCTATTGCTTTTTACACTTAATAGTAATAGACGTAATAGTCTTAAGTTGTCTGAATTTCTTTGATGAAGCATTGGCAATTATTATTCATTTTTGACTAGTATTTCTTTCATCTTATTTCTATTGCTTTACACTTAATAGTAATAGACGTAATAGTCTTAAGTTGTCTGAATTTCTTTGATGAAGCATTGGCAATTATTATTCATTTTTGACTAGTATTTCTTTCATCTTATTTCTATTGCTTTACACTTAATAGTAATAGACGTAATAGTCTTAAGTTGTCTGAATTTCTTTGATGAAGCATTGGCAATTATTATTCATTTTTGACTAGTATTTATTTTCATCTTATTTCTATTTATTTTTTACACTTAATAGTAATAGACGTAATAGTCTTAAGTTGTCTGAATTTCTTTGATGAAGCATTGGCAATTATTATTCATTTTTGACTAGTATTTTTTTCTTTCATCTTATTTCTATTGCTTTACACTTAATAGTAATAGACGTAATAGTCTTAAGTTGTCTGAATTTCTTTGATGAAGCATTGGCAAATTATTCATTCATTTTTTGACTAGTATTTCTTTCATCTTATTTCTATTGCTTTACACTTAATAGTAATAGACGTAATAGTCTTAAGTTGTCTGAATTTCTTTGATGAAGCATTGGCAATTATTATTCATTTTGACTAGTATTTCTTTCATCTTATTTCTATTGCTTTTACACTTAATAGTAATAGACGTAATAGTCTTAAGTTGTCTGAATTTCTTTGATGAAGCATTGGCAATTATTATTCATTTTTGACTAGTATTTCTTTCATCTTATTTCTATTGCTTTACACTTAATAGTAATAGACGTAATAGTCTTAAGTTGTCTGAATTTCTTAGATGAAGCATTGGCAATTATTATTCATTTTTGACTAGTATTTCTTTCATCTTATTTCTATTGCTTTACACTTAATAGTAATAGACGTAATAGTCTTAAGTTGTCTGAATTTCTTAGATGAAGCATTGGCAATTATTATTCATTTTTGACTAGTATTTCTTTCATCTTATTTCTATTGCTTTTTTACACTTAATAGTAATAGACGTAATAGTCTTAAGTTGTCTGAATTTCTTTGATGAAGCATTGGCAATTATTATTCATTTTTGACTAGTATTTCTTTCATCTTATTTCTATTGCTTTACACTTAATAGTAATAGACGTAATAGTCTTAAGTTGTCTGAATTTCTTAGATGAAGCATTGGCAATTATTATTCATTTTTGACTAGTATTTTTTTTCATCTTATTTCTATTGCTTTACACTTAATAGTAATAGACGTAATAGTCTTAAGTTGTCTGAATTTCTTTGATGAAGCATTGGCAATTATTATTCATTTTTGACTAGTATTTCTTTCATCTTATTTCTATTGCTTTTTACTTTAATAGTAATAGACGTAATAGTCTTAAGTTGTCTGAATTTTTTTTGATGAAGCATTGGCAATTATTATTCATTTTTGACTAGTATTTCTTTCATCTTATTTCTATTGCTTTACACTTAATAGTAATAGACGTAATAGTCTTAAGTTGTCTGAATTTCTTAGATGAAGCATTGGCAATTATTATTCATTTTTGACTAGTATTTCTTTCATCTTATTTCTATTGCTTTACACTTAATAGTAATAGACGTAATAGTCTTAAGTTGTCTGAATTTTTTAGATGAAGCATTGGCAATTATTATTCATTTTTGACTAGTATTTCTTTCATCTTATTTCTATTGCTTTACACTTAATAGTAATAGACGTAATAGTCTTAAGTTGTCTGAATTTCTTTGATGAAGCATTGGCAATTATTATTCATTTTTGACTAGTATTTCTTTCATCTTATTTCTATTGCTTTCATCTTATGAAGCATTATTGCTTTCATCTTATTATTCATTTTAATAGTAATAGACATTTAATAATAGTCTATTCATTTTTGACTAGTATTTCTTTCATCTTATTCTATTTTACATTTTTAATAAGTTGTCTGAATTTCTTTGATGAAGCATTGGCAATTATTATTCATTTTTGACTAGTATTTCTTTCATCTTATTTCTATTGCTTTACACTTAATAGTAATAGACGTAATAGTCTTAAGTTGTCTGAATTTCTTAGATGAAGCATTGGCAATTATTATTCATTTTTGACTAGTATTTCTTTCATCTTATTTCAATTGCTTTACACTTAATAGTAATAGACGTAATAGTCTTAAGTTGTCTGAATTTCTTTGATGAATCATTGGCAATTATTATTCATTTTTGACTAGTATTTCTTTCATCTTATTTCTATTGCTTTACACTTAATAGTAATAGACGTAATAGTCTTAAGTTGTCTGAATTTCTTTGATGAAGCATTGGCAATTATTATTCATTTTTGACTAGTATTTCTTTCATCTTATTTCTATTGCTTTTTACACTTAATAGTAATAGACGTAATAGTCTTAAGTTGTCTGAATTTCTTTGATGAAGCATTGGCAATTATATTATTCATTTTTGACTAGTATTTCTTTCATCTTATTTCTATTGCTTTACACTTAATAGTAATAGACGTAATAGTCTTAAGTTGTCTGAATTTCTTTGATGAAGCATTGGCAATTATTATTCATTTTTGACTAGTATTTCTTTCATCTTATTTCTATTGCTTTACACTTAATAGTAATAGACGTAATAGTCTTAAGTTGTCTGAATTTCTTTGATGAAGCATTGGCAATTATTATTCATTTTTGACTAGTATTTCTTTCATCTTATTTCTATTGCTTTACACTTAATAGTAATAGACGTAATAGTCTTAAGTTGTCTGAATTTCTTTGATGAAGCATTGGCAATTATTATTCATTTTTGACTAGTATTTCTTTCATCTTATTTCTATTGCTTTACACTTAATAGTAATAGACGTAATAGTCTTAAGTTGTCTGAATTTCTTTGATGAAGCATTGGCAATTATTATTCATTTTTGACTAGTATTTCTTTCATCTTATTTCTATTGCTTTACACTTAATAGTAATAGACGTAATAGTCTTAAGTTGTCTGAATTTCTTTGATGAAGCATTGGCAATTATTATTCATTTTTTGACTAGTATTTCTTTCATCTTATTTCTATTGCTTTTTACACTTAATAGTAATAGACGTAATAGTCTTAAGTTGTCTGAATTTCTTTGATGAAGCATTGGCAATTATTATTCATTTTTGACTAGTATTTCTTTCATCTTATTTCTATTGCTTTACACTTAATAGTAATAGACGTAATAGTCTTAAGTTGTCTGAATTTCTTTGATGAAGCATTGGCAATTATTATTCATTTTTTGACTAGTATTTCTTTCATCTTATTTCTATTGCTTTACACTTAATAGTAATAGACGTAATAGTCTTAAGTTGTCTGAATTTCTTTGATGAAGCATTGGCAATTATTATTCATTTTTGACTAGTATTTCTTTCATCTTATTTCTATTGCTTTACACTTAATAGTAATAGACGTAATAGTCTTAAGTTGTCTGAATTTCTTTGATGAAGCATTGGCAATTATTATTCATTTTTGACTAGTATTTCTTTCATCTTATTTCTATTGCTTTACACTTAATAGTAATAGACGTAATAGTCTTAAGTTGTCTGAATTTCTTTGATGAAGCATTGGCAATTATTATTCATTTTTGACTAGTATTTCTTTCATCTTATTTCTATTATTTTTACACTTAATAGTAATAGACGTAATAGTCTTAAGTTGTCTGAATTTCTTTGATGAAGCATTGGCAATTATTATTCATTTTTGACTAGTATTTCTTTCATCTTATTTCTATTGCTTTACACTTAATAGTAATAGACGTAATAGTCTTAAGTTGTCTGAATTTCTTTGATGAAGCATTGGCAATTATTATTCATTTTTGACTAGTATTTCAATTTTTTCATCTTATTTCTATTTCATTTTACACTTTAATAGTAATAGACGTAATAGTCTTAAGTTGTCTGAATTTCTTTGATGAAGCATTGGCAATTATTATTCATTTTTGACTAGTATTTCTTTCATCTTATTTCTATTGCTTTACACTTAATAGTAATAGACGTAATAGTCTTAAGTTGTCTGAATTTCTTTGATGAAGCATTGGCAATTATTATTCATTTTTGACTAGTATTTCTTTCATCTTATTTCTATTTTTTACACTTAATAGTAATAGACGTAATAGTCTTAAGTTGTCTGAATGAATTTTTGATGAAGCATTGGCAATTATTATTTTTTCATTTTTGACTAGTATTTCTGAATTTTCATCTTATTTCTTTTGCTAGTATTTCTTTCATCTTATTTCTATTAATAGTAATAGTAATAGACGTAATAGTCTTAAGTTGTCTGAATTTCTTTGATGAAGCATTGGCAATTATTATTCATTTTTGACTAGTATTTCTTTCATCTTATTTCTATTGCTTTACACTTAATAGTAATAGACGTAATAGTCTTAAGTTGTCTGAATTTCTTTGATGAAGCATTGGCAATTATTATTCATTTTTGACTAGTATTTCTTTCATCTTATTTCTATTGCTTTACACTTAATAGTAATAGACGTAATAGTCTTAAGTTGTCTGAATTTCTTTGATGAAGCATTGGCAATTATTATTCATTTTTGACTAGTATTTCTTTCATCTTATTTCTATTGCTTTACACTTAATAGTAATAGACGTAATAGTCTTAAGTTGTCTGAATTTCTTTGATGAAGCATTGGCAATTATTATTCATTTTTGACTAGTATTTCTTTCATCTTATTTCTATTGCTTTACACTTAATAGTAATAGACGTAATAGTCTTAAGTTGTCTGAATTTCTTTGATGAAGCATTGGCAATTATTATTCATTTTTGACTAGTATTTCTTTCATCTTATTTCTATTGCTTTACACTTAATAGTAATAGACGTAATAGTCTTAAGTTGTCTGAATTTCTTTGATGAAGCATTGGCAATTATTATTCATTTTTGACTAGTATTTCTTTCATCTTATTTCTATTGCTTTACACTTAATAGTAATAGACGTAATAGTCTTAAGTTGTCTGAATTTCTTAGATGAAGCATTGGCAATTATTATTCATTTTTGACTAGTATTTCTTTCATCTTATTTCTATTGCTTTTTACACTTAATAGTAATAGACGTAATAGTCTTAAGTTGTCTGAATTTCTTTGATGAAGCATTGGCAATTATTATTCATTTTTTGACTAGTATTTCTTTCATCTTATTTCTATTGCTTTACACTTAATAGTAATAGACGTAATAGTCTTAAGTTGTCTGAATCTTAAGATGTCATTGGCAATTATTATTCATTTTTTAGTATTTCTTTCATCTTATTTCTATTGCTTTACACTTAATAGTAATATTCATAATTTTAAGTTGTCTGAATTTCTTTGATCATTATTTTATTCATTTTTGTATTTCTTTCATCTTATTTCTATTGCTTTACACTTAATAGTAATAGACGTAATAGTCTTAAGTTGTCTGAATTTCTTTGATGAAGCATTGGCAATTATTATTCATTTTTGACTAGTATTTCTTTCATCTTATTTCTATTGCTTTACACTTAATAGTAATAGACGTAATAGTCTTAAGTTGTCTGAATTTCTTTGATGAAGCATTGGCAATTATTATTCATTTTTGACTAGTATTTCTTTCATCTTATTTCTATTGCTTTACACTTAATAGTAATAGACGTAATAGTCTTAAGTTGTCTGAATTTCTTTGATGAAGCATTGGCAATTATTATTCATTTTTGACTAGTATTTCTTTCATCTTATTTCTATTGCTTTTACACTTAATAGTAATAGACGTAATAGTCTTAAGTTGTCTGAATTTCTTTGATGAAGCATTGGCAATTATTATTCATTTTTGACTAGTATTTCTTTCATCTTATTTCTATTGCTTTACACTTAATAGTAATAGACGTAATAGTCTTAAGTTGTCTGATTTCTTTGATGAAGCATTGGCAATTATTATTCATTTTTGACTAGTATTTCTTTCATCTTATTTCTATTGCTTTACACTTAATAGTAATAGACGTAATAGTCTTAAGTTGTCTGAATTTCTTTTTGATGAAGCATTGGCAATTATTATTCATTTTTTGACTAGTATTTCTTTCATCTTATTTCTATTATTCATTTTTGACTAGTATTTTTTACACTTAATAGTAATAGACGTAATAGTCTTAAGTTGTCTGAATTTCTTTGATGAAGCATTGGCAATTATTATTCATTTTTGACTAGTATTTCTTTCATCTTATTTCTATTGCTTTACACTTAATAGTAATAGACGTAATAGTCTTAAGTTGTCTGAATTTCTTTGATGAAGCATTGGCAATTATTATTCATTTTTGACTAGTATTTCTTTCATCTTATTTCTATTGTAATTTTTACACTTAATAGTAATAGACGTAATAGTCTTAAGTTGTCTGAATTTCTTTGATGAAGCATTGGCAATTATTATTCATTTTTGACTAGTATTTCTTTCATCTTATTTCTATTGCTTTACACTTAATAGTAATAGACGTAATAGTCTTAAGTTGTCTGAATTTCTTTGATGAAGCATTGGCAATTATTATTCATTTTTGACTAGTATTTCTTTCATCTTATTTCTATTGCTTTACACTTAATAGTAATAGACGTAATAGTCTTAAGTTGTCTGAATTTCTTAGATGAAGCATTGGCAATTATTATTCATTTTTGACTAGTATTTCTTTCATCTTATTTCTATTGCTTTACACTTAATAGTAATAGACGTAATAGTCTTAAGTTGTCTGAATTTCTTTGATGAAGCATTGGCAATTATTATTCATTTTTGACTAGTATTTCTTTCATCTTATTTCTATTGCTTTACACTTAATAGTAATAGACGTAATAGTCTTAAGTTGTCTGAATTTCTTTGATGAAGCATTGGCAATTATTATTCATTTTTGACTAGTATTTTTTTCATTTTTCATCTTATTTCTATTGCTTTACACTTAATAGTAATAGACGTAATAGTCTTAAGTTGTCTGAATGTCTTAGGTGAACCATTGGCAATTATTATTCATTTTTGACTAGTATTTCTTTCATCTTATTTCTATTGCTTTACACTTTATAGTAATAGACGTAATAGTCTTAAGTTGTCTGAATTTCTTTGATGAAGCATTGGCAATTATTATTCATTTTTTACTAGTATTTCTTTCATCTTATTTCTATTGCTTTACACTTAATAGTAATAGACGTAATAGTCTTAAGTTGTCTGAATGTCTTAGGTGAAGCATTGGCAATTATTATTCATTTTTGACTAGTATTTCTTTCATCTTATTTCTATTGCTTTACACTTAATAGTAATAGACGTAATAGTCTTAAGTTGTCTGAATTTCTTTTGATGAAGCATTGGCAATTATTATTCATTTTTGACTAGTATTTCTTTCATCTTATTTCTATTGCTTTACTTTTAATAGTAATAGACGTAATAGTCTTAAGTTGTCTGAATTTCTTTGATGAAGCATTGGCAATTATTATTCATTTTTGACTAGTATTTCTTTCATCTTATTTCTATTGCTTTACACTTAATAGTAATAGACGTAATAGTCTTAAGTTGTCTGAATTTCTTTGATGAAGCATTGGCAATTATTATTCATTTTTGACTAGTATTTCTTTCATCTTATTTCTATTGCTTTTTACACTTAATAGTAATAGACGTAATAGTCTTAAGTTGTCTGAATTTCTTTGATGAAGCATTGGCAATTATTATTCATTTTTGACTAGTATTTCTTTCATCTTATTTCTATTGCTTTACACTTAATAGTAATAGACGTAATAGTCTTAAGTTGTCTGAATTTCTTTGATGAAGCATTGGCAATTATTATTCATTTTTGACTAGTATTTCTTTCATCTTATTTCTATTGCTTTACACTTAATAGTAATAGACGTAATAGTCTTAAGTTGTCTGAATTTCTTTGATGAAGCATTGGCAATTATTATTCATTTTTGACTAGTATTTCTTTCATCTTATTTCTATTGCTTTACACTTAATAGTAATAGACGTAATAGTCTTAAGTTGTCTGAATTTCTTTGATGAAGCATTGGCAATTATTATTCATTTTTGACTAGTATTTCTTTCATCTTATTTCTATTGCTTTACACTTAATAGTAATAGACGTAATAGTCTTAAGTTGTCTGAATTTCTTTGATGAAGCATTGGCAATTATTATTCATTTTTGACTAGTATTTCTTTCATCTTATTTCTATTGCTTTACACTTAATAGTAATAGACGTAATAGTCTTAAGTTGTCTGAATTTCTTTGATGAAGCATTGGCAATTATTATTCATTTTTGACTAGTATTTCTTTCATCTTATTTCTATTGCTTTACACTTAATAGTAATAGACGTAATAGTCTTAAGTTGTCTGAATTTCTTAGATGAAGCATTGGCAATTATTATTCATTTTTGACTAGTATTTCTTTCATCTTATTTCTATTGCTTTACACTTAATAGTAATAGACGTAATAGTCTTAAGTTGTCTGAATTTCTTTGATGAAGCATTGGCAATTATTATTCATTTTTGACTAGTATTTCTTTCATCTTATTTCTATTGCTTTTTACACTTAATAGTAATAGACGTAATAGTCTTAAGTTGTCTGAATTTCTTTGATGAAGCATTGGCAATTATTATTCATTTTTGACTAGTATTTCTTTCATCTTATTTCTATTGCTTTTTAATAATAGTAATAGACGTAATAGTCCTAAGTTGTCTGAATTTCTTTGATGAAGCATCTGCAATTATTATTCATTTTTGACTAGTATTTCTTTCATCTTATTTCTATTGCTTTACACTTAATAGTAATAGACGTAATAGTCTTAAGTTGTCTGAATTTCTTTGATGAAGCATTGGCAATTATTATTCATTTTTGACTAGTATTTCTTTCATCTTATTTCTATTGCTTTACACTTAATAGTAATAGACGTAATAGTCTTAAGTTGTCTGAATTTCTTTGATGAAGCATTGGCAATTATTATTCATTTTTGACTAGTATTTTCTTTCATCTTATTTCTATTCTTTATTTAATAGTAATAGACGTAATAGTCTTAAGTTGTCTGAATTTCTTTGATGAAGCATTGGCAATTATTATTCATTTTTGACTAGTATTTCTTTCATCTTATTTCTATTGCTTTTTTTAATAGTAATAGACGTAATAGTCTTAAGTTGTCTGAATTTCTTTGATGAAGCATTGGCAATTATTATTCATTTTTGACTAGTATTTCTTTCATCTTATTTCTATTGCTTTACACTTAATAGTAATAGACGTAATAGTCTTAAGTTGTCTGAATTTCTTTGATGAAGCATTGGCAATTATTATTCATTTTTGACTAGTATTTCTTTCATCTTATTTCTATTGTTTTTACACTTAATAGTAATAGACGTAATAGTCTTAAGTTGTCTGAATTTCTTTGATGAAGCATTGGCAATTATTATTCATTTTTGACTAGTATTTCTTTCATCTTATTTCTATTGCTTTACACTTAATAGTAATAGACGTAATAGTCTTAAGTTGTCTGAATTTCTTTGATGAAGCATTGGCAATTATTATTCATTTTTGACTAGTATTTCTTTCATCTTATTTCTATTGCTTTACACTTAATAGTAATAGACGTAATAGTCTTAAGTTGTCTGAATTTCTTTTGATGAAGCATTGGCAATTATTATTCATTTTTGACTAGTATTTCTTTCATCTTATTTCTATTGCTTTACACTTAATAGTAATAGACGTAATAGTCTTAAGTTGTCTGAATTTCTTTTGATGAAGCATTTTTGGCAATTATTATTCATTTTTGACTAGTATTTCTTTCATCTTATTTCTATTGCTTTACACTTAATAGTAATAGACGTAATAGTCTTAAGTTGTCTGAATTTCTTAGATGAAGCATTGGCAATTATTATTCATTTTTGACTAGTATTTCTTTCATCTTATTTCTATTGCTTTTACACTTAATAGTAATAGACGTAATAGTCTTAAGTTGTCTGAATTTCTTTTGATGAAGCATTGGCAATTATTATTCATTTTTGACTAGTATTTTTTTCATCTTATTTCTATTGTTTTTACACTTAATAGTAATAGACGTAATAGTCTTAAGTTGTCTGAATTTCTTTTGATGAAGCATTGGCAATTATTATTCATTTTTGACTAGTATTTCTTTCATCTTATTTCTATTGCTTTACACTTAATAGTAATAGACGTAATAGTCTTAAGTTGTCTGAATTTCTTAGATGAAGCATTGGCAATTATTATTCATTTTTGACTAGTATTTCTTTCATCTTATTTCTATTTTTTTTACACTTAATAGTAATAGACGTAATAGTCTTAAGTTGTCTGAATTTCTTTGATGAAGCATTGGCAATTATTATTCATTTTTGACTAGTATTTCTTTCATCTTATTTCTATTGCTTTTTTTACACTTAATAGTAATAGACGTAATAGTCTTAAGTTGTCTGAATTTCTTAGATGAAGCATTGGCAATTATTATTCATTTTTGACTAGTATTTCTTTCATCTTATTTCTATTGCTTTACACTTAATAGTAATAGACGTAATAGTCTTAAGTTGTCTGAATTTCTTAGATGAAGCATTGGCAATTATTATTCATTTTTGACTAGTATTTCTTTCATCTTATTTCTATTGCTTTACACTTAATAGTAATAGACGTAATAGTCTTAAGTTGTCTGAATTTCTTAGATGAAGCATTGGCAATTATTATTCATTTTTGACTAGTATTTCTTTCATCTTATTTCTATTTGCTTTACACTTAATAGTAATAGAGCGTAATAGTCTTAAGTTGTCTGAATTTCTTTGATGAAGCATTGGCAATTATTATTCATTTTTGACTAGTATTTCTTTCATCTTATTTCTATTGCTTTTACACTTAATAGTAATAGACGTAATAGTCTTAAGTTGTCTGAATTTCTTAGATGAAGCATTGGCAATTATTATTCATTTTTGACTAGTATTTCTTTCATCTTATTTCTATTTTTTACACTTAATAGTAATAGACGTAATAGTCTTAAGTTGTCTGAATTTCTTTGATGAAGCATTGGCAATTATTATTCATTTTTGACTAGTATTTCTTTCATCTTATTTCTATTGTTTTACACTTAATAGTAATAGATATAATAGTCTTAAGTTGTCTGAATTTCTTAGATGAAGCATTGGCAATTATTATTCATTTTTGACTAGTATTTCTTTCATCTTATTTCTATTGCTTTTACACTTAATAGTAATAGACGTAATAGTCTTAAGTTGTCTGAATTTCTTAGATGAAGCATTGGCAATTATTATTCATTTTTGACTAGTATTTCTTTCATCTTATTTCTATTGCTTTTTACACTTAATAGTAATAGACGTAATAGTCTTAAGTTGTCTGAATTTCTTTGATGAAGCATTGGCAATTATTATTCATTTTTGACTAGTATTTTTTTTCATCTTATTTCTATTGCTTTTTACACTTAATAGTAATAGACGTAATAGTCTTAAGTTGTCTGAATTTCTTGGATGAAGCATTGGCAATTATTATTCATTTTTGACTAGTATTTCTTTCATCTTATTTCTATTTCTTTACACTTAATAGTAATAGACGTAATAGTCTTAAGTTGTCTGAATTTCTTTGATGAAGCATTGGCAATTATTATTCATTTTTGACTAGTATTTCTTTCATCTTATTTCTATTGCTTTTACTTTAATAGTCTGAATAGACGCAATAATATTCATTTTTACTAGTATTTTTTCTGAATTTTCTTTTAGATGAAGTAATTGACAATTATTATTCTGAATTTTTTTGACTAGTATTTCTTTTTTTATTTTATTTCTTTATTATTTCTATTTACTTTACTTATAGTAATAGACGTAATAGTCTTAAGTTGTCTGAATTTCTTAGATGAAGCATTGGCAATTATTATTAATTTTTGACTCGTATTTCTTTCATCTTATTTCTATTGTTTTACACTTAATAGTAATAGACGTAATAGTCTTAAGTTGTCTGAATTTCTTAGATGAAGCATTGGCAATTATTATTCATTTTTGACTAGTATTTCTTTCATCTTATTTCTATTGCTTTACACTTAATAGTAATAGACGTAATAGTCTTAAGTTGTCTGAATTTCTTTGATGAAGCATTGGCAATTATTATTCATTTTTGACTAGTATTTCTTTCATCTTATTTCTATTGCTTTACACTTAATAGTAATAGACGTAATAGTCTTAAGTTGTCTGAATTTCTTTGATGAAGCATTGGCAATTATTATTCATTTTTGACTAGTATTTCTTTCATCTTATTTCTATTGCTTTACACTTAATAGTAATAGACGTAATAGTCTTAAGTTGTCTGAATTTCTTATTTTTGATGAAGCATTGGCAATTATTATTCATTTTTGACTAGTATTTCTTTCATCTTATTTCTATTGCTTTACACTTAATAGTAATAGACGTAATAGTCTTAAGTTGTCTGAATTTCTTAGATGAAGCATTGGCAATTATTATTCATTTTTGACTAGTATTTCTTTCATCTTATTTCTATTGCTTTACACTTAATAGTAATAGACGTAATAGTCTTAAGTTGTCTGAATTTCTTTGATGAAGCATTGGCAATTATTATTCATTTTTGACTAGTATTTCTTTCATCTTATTTCTATTGCTTTACACTTAATAGTAATAGACGTAATAGTCTTAAGTTGTCTGAATTTCTTAGATGAAGCATTGGCAATTATTATTCATTTTTGACTAGTATTTCTTTCATCTTATTTCTATTGCTTTTTACACTTAATAGTAATAGACGTAATAGTCTTAAGTTGTCTGAATTTCTTTGATGAAGCATTGGCAATTATTATTCATTTTTGACTAGTATTTCTTTCATCTTATTTCTATTGCTTTTTTAATAGTAACTTTAATAGTAATAGACGTAATAGTCTTAAGTTGTCTGAATTTCTTAGATGAAGCATTGGCAATTATTATTCATTTTTGACTAGTATTTCTTTTCATCTTATTTCTATTGCTTTACACTTAATAGTAATAGACGTAATAGTCTTAAGTTGTCTGAATTTCTTAGATGAAGCATTGGCAATTATTATTCATTTTTTGACTAGTATTTCTTTCATCTTATTTCTATTATTCTTTTTACAGTCTTTGTTTCTAGTAATAGACGTAATAGTCTTAATTTTTGTCTGATTAGTTTTCATCTTATTTAGATAATAGAGCTTAAGTTTGAATTTCTTAGATGAACAATTATTATTCATTTTTGACTAGTATTTTCTTTCATCTTATTTCTATTTCTTTACACTTAATAGTAATAGACGTAATAGTCTTAAGTTGTCTGAATTTCTTAGATGAAGCATTGGCAATTATTATTCATTTTTGACTAGTATTTCTTTCATCTTATTTCTATTTCTTAATATTGCTTTACAGCGAATTTTTTAATAGAGTAATAGTCTTATAGTCTTAAGTTGTCTGAATTTCTTATGAAGCATTGGCAATTATTATTCATTTTTTGACTAGTATTTCTTTCATCTTATTTCTATTTCTTTACATGGCAATTAATAGTAATAGACGTAATAGTCTTAAGTTGTCTGAATTGTTTAGATGAAGCATTGACAATTATTATTCATTTTTGACTAGTATTTTTTTTCATCTGTATTTCTATTGCTTCTTCTAAAAAATCTCTGGTAATAGTCTTAAGTTGTTTGCACCTTCTTTGATGAAATGATTGGCAATTATATATTCATTTTTTACTAGTATTTTTTACGCAAAATTTCTATTGCTTTGCACTTTTAATTAATAAGATTTTAAAAAAATTGCTAGTAATATTTTTTCCAAAAATGTATTTTTTGGTAATATATTTTTTTTTTTCAAAAATGTATTGATGGTAATATTTTTTCGCAAAAATGTACTACTGGTAAGATATTTTCCTTCAAAATGCATTGCTGGTAATATTTTTTCTTCAAAAATGTATTGTTGGTAATAATGTATTGTTGGTAATAATGTATTGTTGGTAATAATTTTTTCTTTCAAAAATTCATTGCTAGTAATAATATTTTACAAAAAAAAAGTATTGCTGGTATTAAAATCTATGTTTACACTTTCATAGTGTTTTGGCCCCAGTCTGGGAGCTCAACTATTTGCCCATAGCTGGGACCCTAACAGGTGCTACCACCCTGGGTCAAAGTGGACCTGGGAACACTAGCAATTAAGAGGCGCTCCTCAAAACCTCCTGATCAGAGGCCTTGCTGTTGGATGTAGTTTATCGTCTTACCCAGGACGGATTTAGTAGTACACTTAAATTCACACGGTCGAGGTGCAAAGGAAGAATAATTTATTAATAAATACTTTATTATCCAACAAGAACTTCGGAGATTGTTTTTTCATGACAACGATTGGCCTACAAGAGCTTAACCAGTACAAGTCATCTAATAAAGCATGTTACAGCTATTTCTAATGGTTAACGAATAAGATCTTTAGTGGGTTCTTCATACTTGTGGTCCGGTGCTACAACAACCAAGGTTATAGAACCTAGTCTATCTTGTTATTTAATCCATAGCTGGGTGGTGGAGAAGAGATGGATTCATGCCTTTCTCAAGGGTATTTGTGTGTAATGTAATGCACTCGACTGAAATTCGAACTTGACTTCTTGATTTCTGGGGCACACAATGAGGAAGGCAGGCTCGGAAAACTTGATACTCACAAGACGGGTTGAGGGAAAGAGGGACAAAGGAAAGCAGCGTGGAACATAATTGATGAGCTTGAGTAAATGGATGGTAGAAGAGGGCTCGGGAGAAATAACAAAAAAGATAAAACTTATTCAGAGTTACAAGGAACAGGAAGATGTAGAGAGCCATGGTCGGCTACGTCCTGAAGGGACACGGCACATAAAAGAAGAAGAAATAACTTGAGATCTAGAGGCGACATATAGTTAAGCTAAAGAAAAGGGTGCGAGCATTGCATTTCTCTATGAATCAGTAAGAGAAGAATTTCTCTTTAGTTCTCTTCACGGTTAGTTGTTCTAACCCACTAACACCGATATTTTTTCGGCAATTCCTCTTTGTTTGGGCCATAAACGGTTTCCCCTGGAATGGGCGGATCAAACATGTGTAGTCCAAGTGTTAGAGTGGCGGTCCTCTTACGATAAAGCTAAGAGAAGGGAGGAAAAGCGAAAAGGAATACAAATCAAATCAGTTGAAGAAAAAAAATAAGGTAATAAAATAGAAACGGGATCCAGTTAAACTGGCTGGTTTTAACATTACCTTTTATATGAGCAGCATTGTTGGCGTTTGTTTGCTGGTTTCAGCGCGAACTGTTTTTGTTTCGATTAGCGACCAACATCGTTTGCGACTGACAAAGGAAAAGACTAGAGTAAAAAAAAAAACAAAACAAAAAAAAAACAAAGAAAAAAAACCCCCAAAAAACAAAACAAAAAAAACCCCAAAAAACAAGAATAAATGTTCGAATCTTGTACAGCGAATAAAGAATCTGGGTCAATGAATTTGAGCTACAGTTCACATTGGCTCGACAGAATAATTTCTATAATTTTAATGTCACTCTTCTATATGACGCGACCCTTCAGAATATAGGCTATCTCCTTAAAAACAATTCTGGTTCGCGTTGAACGCAATTCGAACTGCATCTTTGATAATTTTATTGAGTCAAAAGCAATCTAAGAACGATCAGGAACACTGACTTTCAAGACTAGCTAATAATCATTAATCTACGGTAGGTGATATTGAGATATTTACTAAACTTTGTTTAATCTTGTGTAAGGCCAAAATAGTGAATCAGTGAGGGTGAAACTGATTAAATTGTTTGCTAGAAAATGAGATGAGGTTACATAAAAACTTCTTCCTTTAATTAATTTTTCTAAGTATGACATTAATATACAGCGGAATCTGAAGAAAACTATAAGATTCTTGAATAAACAATCGTTTTAAACGATATTTAAGACGCACTTTCTGTTGCAAAAATGGTATTAAAAATCGCACTGCGTATTATATGCGAAGTTGAGGCCTCACATAGATTAAATTTATTCCCATATCACACGACAGTACGCAGTATGTTTCTCGAAAACGGACACTTTTGTTTACTCAAAAAACACATTATTATTCTTATTCTTCTTATTATTGTTGTTGCTACTGTTGTTGTTGTTGAGAGAGCAATGCACCAATAAAGTGATGTTGGAGTACTAATATACGAATTTTAGTATACCCAAAAATACACCCAGTCTGATAAGTGTATACCAAGCAAATTATTATTATTATTACTATTATTAGATGAGGGAACAGCACACAAACAAAGTGACGCTAGGGTATAAATATATGAAGCTCAATATACCCATCATGAATGACACCCAATCTGATAAGTGTATACTAAGGACATTACTCTTCTTCTTCTTCTTCTTCTTCTTCTTCTTCTTCTTCGTATTATTATTATTATTATTATTATTATTAGATGAGGGAACAGCACACCAACAAAATGACGCTGGGGTATAAATATATGAAGCTCAATATACCCATCATGAATGACACCCAATCTGATAAGTGTATACTAAGGACATTACTCTTCTTCTTCTTCTTCTTCTTCTTCTTCTTCTTCTTATTATTATTATTATTATTATTATTATTAGATGAGGGAACAGCACACCAACAAAATGACGCTGGGGTATAAATATATGAAGCTCAATATACCCATCATGAATGACACCCAATCTGATAAGTGTATACTAAGGACATTACTCTTCTTCTTCTTCTTCTTCTTCTTCTTCGTATTATTATTATTATTATTATTATTATTATTAGATGAGGGAACAGCACACCAACAAAATGACGCTGGGGTATAAATATATGAAGCTCAATATACCCATCATGAATGACACCCAATCTGATAAGTGTATACTAAGGACATTACTCTTCTTCTTCTTCTTCTTCTTCTTCTTCGTATTATTATTATTATTATTATTATTATTATTATTAGATGAGGGAACAGCACACCAACAAAATGACGCTGGGGTATAAATATATGAAGCTCAATATACCCATCATGAATGACACCCAATCTGATAAGTGTATACTAAGGACATTACTCTTCTTCTTCTTCTTCTTCTTCTTCTTCTTCTTCTTCTTCTTCTTCGTATTATTATTATTATTATTATTATTATTAGATGAGGGAACAGCACACCAACAAAATGACGCTGGGGTATAAATATATGAAGCTCAATATACCCATCATGAATGACACCCAATCTGATAAGTGTATACTAAGGACATTACTCTTCTTCTTCTTCTTCTTCTTCTTCTTCGTATTATTATTATTATTATTATTATTATTATTATTAGATGGGGAACAGCACACCAACAAAATGACGTTGGGGTATAAATATATGAAGCTCAATATACCCATCATGAATGACACCCAATCTGATAAGTGTATACTAAGGACATTACTCTTCTTCTTCTTCTTCTTCTTCTTCTTCTTCGTATTATTATTATTATTATTATTATTATTATTATTAGATGAGGGAACAGCACACCAACAAAATGACGCTGGGGTATAAATATATGAAGCTCAATATACCCATCATGAATGACACCCAATCTGATAAGTGTATACTAAGGACATTACTCTTCTTCTTCTTCTTCTTCTTCTTCTTCTTCTTATGTATTATTATTATTATTATTATTATTATTATTAGATGAGGAACAGCACACCAACAAAATGACGCTGGGGTATAAATATATGAAGCTCAATATACCCATCATGAATGACACCCAATCTGATAAGTGTATACTAAGGACATTACTCTTCTTCTTCTTCTTCTTCTTCTTCTTCTTCGTATTATTATTATTATTATTATTATTATTATTAGATGAGGGAACAGCACACCAACAAAATGACGCTGGGGTATAAATATATGAAGCTCAATATACCCATCATGAATGACACCCAATCTGATAAGTGTATACTAAGAATATTACTCTTCTTCTTCTTCTTCTTCTTCTTCTTCTTCTTCGTATTATTATTATTATTATTATTATTATTATTATTATTAGATGAGGGAACAGCACACCAACAAAATGACGCTGGGGTATAAATATATGAAGCTCAATATACCCATCATGAATGACACCCAATCTGATAAGTGTATACTAAGGACATTACTCTTCTTCTTCTTCTTCTTATTGTTTTGTTTCCTTTGTTTTCTAGTGTATACTCATTTTTTCCTGGTCCCAACCTAGGACCTAATGTCAGAAATGGCATCATGACATTTTCCACTGAGCTGTTTTGAAAAAATAAAAAATAAAAGGAGAGAAAATCTCACATATTCTACATAGATAAATCCCTTCATAAGGTGTGGACTGTACTTGTGAGTACAATTTTTGTATATCTTTAAGGAAGGCATGGGCTACCAGGGATTCCTTCAAAAAGTCTATTGGAATTTTTTCCAATCAATCCGAAGTCTCCAACAACAACCGGAATTGTTAATTTCCTCCTACGCAACATTTTTGAAATTTCGATTTCAAGGTCGTTGTATTTTGATAGTCTTCAAAGATACATTGCAGCCTGCAAGAACTCCTATTTCAATAAAGAGGCACATTTTGTCTTTGAGGTTCTGTCTGTGTGTATTTATAAATTACCATAAAATTGTTACAGGTCCTATCTCCCTAACCAGGTCTCTGTGGTGTTCATACCAATTTCTTGCAGCTTATTATTATTATTATTATTATTATTATTTACTAATTCTCACCTAATACAAAGCACAAGGGTCACTCTAGGTAGAGAGTTACTGTTTGTAGTGTCCTAGCGTATGAAAGATCAGGAGAACAGGAAAGATAGACAGGTAACTCTAGACTTAAAGAGGTCAAGATTACACAGTTCAGGCGGAGACGTTAGGAATAAAGAATTGAAGTGGACTTTAGAAGGGACCAGAAATCAAATCCTAAACAGGAAACAAGGGATGAACCTCTACTCCGGTTCAAAAGACGGGGAAGGAGTGTGCACCGAACGATAGGCAAACCTATTTACTCCTATTGACCTAATTATTGAGTGAGAGAGCAATACACGAAGAAAGTTACACTGGGTTTTACTAATATACGAAAAGCTCAATATGCTCATCATAACACCCAGTCCGATAAGGATATACTAGTGACATGCATAACATGTGTGAACCATGGAGACAAAGCTGCGCGTAACCTTGTCGTAGCCTTTGTTTTATGTTTATTCGTCCACATATTATCTTCTAATGATCTCATTGAATTTCAGTGACATTTTGTGGAAGAGTGGATCATTGGCCAACGAGAAAATGGTTACATCTTGCGTTAGTTCTTCTTCTTCTTCTTCTTCTTCTTCTTCTTCTTCTTCTTCTATGTGACGCGCCCCTTCAGGCAATTTCCACTGTCTCTAGTAGCTCTTAATAACCGTTGTCTTTTTTCCGTCTCTCCCAAACTCTGCTCGCCAGATAGGTTCTGAGTTGCATTCCTTTCTCTTCTTTTTCTTCTTGTAACGGCATTCACCCGAGGTGGGTTGAGCCGGCTCCAATATTGGAGTTTCATGGGAATTTGGAATTCACAAGCGGTCCCCAAACCCGCATGCATAGCACATGAGATTTAATTATAGTGGTGAAGGTTTCGGGCAGGACCATCCACACTTTTTGAAGGACCGATTACAGAGACTAGGTGCACTCCGTGCCACAAGGTCCCCAAACGACCCTCCGCAGGTTTTGAATTCAGAGTTTTCCTTCTCCTAGACCAGTTGCCATCCGAAGCTATAGAACCCAGTCTGTCCTGCTATTTACCCATACCTGGAGGGAGAAGAAGAGGATCCACACCTTTCCCAATGGTATTAGCACGTAAGTGAATGTAATGGATTCCGCTGGAATTCGAACTCGGCTCTCCGATTCCTCAATCCAAGCCACTATCCATTACTCCACTTTGTCTCTCTTATTTTCTATCCGCCCTCAGAGTATCAATTTTCCAAAACCTTCTTCCTTCAATATGTGCCCAAAAAATTCAACTGTCTCTTCCTGATGTAAATATACGGATCCTTTTTTTTGTTGTTGTTGCCATTGGCTCTAGAACTTCGTTGTTGCTCAGATGTTGGTCTATGATATTCCCATCATCTTTCCGTTGCTTCAAGTCTCTTCTTCTTCTGTGAGGAGATTGTCCAGCATTCATTGCCATATAAGAGGACTGATATTATAGAAAAGTTCACTGCAAGTCTCTTTGTTTCGAACGATATTCTGTTTCTTAATACTTTGCTTAAATTTTTGGATGGCATCTTTCGCTATCCAAATGCACCTTCGGATTTCCGTGTCGAAATTTCAGCCATCGGTTAATACACTTCCCAGATATCTAAATTGCTGCACCTGTTTGATTTCAGTATCCCCAAATTGTAATTTGCATATTCGAATGTCCCTTTTGCTAACAACTATACGTTTAGTCTTCTTGCAATTGATGTTAATACTTTCTCGCGTTTCTACTCTACCTTTTGTAGGAGTTCTTTTAGTTTCTTTTGCGAGTCTGCTATCAAAACTGTGTCATCTGCATATCTTATGTTGTTAAGAGTGTGGTCGCCAATAAGGAATCGTCTTAGATCTTCTAATTCTCTCAGAATGGCCTCGATGTATAGGTTGAAAAGATTCGTTTAGAAGACACGCCATGGTCTTAAAACCCTTTTTATTTTTGTGTGTTTACTGAAGTCATTTCCTATGGATTTGAAGGCGGTTTGCTGCCAATATAGATTCTAGATTATTCTAATAACCATTCCACATATGTCAAGGTTGCCTAGCGCTTCCAGCAGATCTTTGTGACGTACTTTATCAAACGCTTTTGCATAATCTATAAAACACAGGGATACGCGATGGATAAATTGTCGTCTAAATTAGGCAAAAATGAAAATAACACTGACATCTCATTTTAACAGATATATTTACCAAAATTACACAAATATATCTTGAAATATTAAAGAGTATATTTACTTAATAAAATCGACATTGGAGCTTTCGACGCGAATGTCAAGTAGTACAGCATGTCATTTCCAAATTTCTGGCAGAGTGAATTGCGTTATGGTGCTATTTTTTTTAAGACGATGCCCAACTGACCCTACTGTACTGTGCACAAAATCAAAAGCAAACAACGCGCATGTGCAAAATTAAAAATGTAAAATGGCGACAGTTTACCCATCGCACCCAGTATGAACATATTTTTTTCCAAAGGTTGGCAGATCACTTTGCTAATTACCGCCTTTAATATTATTTTGTTCATTTCTAGTTGACAAACATTATACTCATTAGCGCCTAAAAGATTATTTAACTATATTTAAACTTAGAAATCAAATCTGTTTATCGTTTATTAGTTGAAATTTAGTAACAACAATTTCTAAGATGTCGGCTTTAAACTGCACGACAACACCCGATGCCACCCAAGAATGCCTGATAGCACGTATAGCTAATAAAGCTGTAATTAGCGAATGCTCTCTCGGGCGCTAATTAACCAAATAAGGCGATACTTTATAAAACGAATTGTTGAGTGGTAATTTATAAAGATATCTATTAGGCGCTAATTATTAAAATTATCGAAATGTTTGGATGTCGAATGCTTTCGGATTCTTTAAACGCGTGGTGCCAGACGACGTTGAACAGTAACGAGATACACCAGACTGGGGATGCTGAATATGCTGTCGCCTAGTAATTAGGAACACTTTTTTCTTCTTCATTTGTTTGTTTTGTCTCGTACATACATAAGAACAGTTTGAGCAAAAAAAAACCCAGACAAATGAGGAAGAAAAACATATCAGGATGTGCGTGGTTATAGTCGTGGAGACGAGAACGAGAAATTCAAATTCTCGCCTAGTGTGTTGCGTTTATTTTGCACAAATGTCCTGTCTTGTCCGCTTCCCAGCCATGGGTTAAATAATAGTGTAAACAGGGTTCTCTTAGTAGGAAGATAACTCTGACTTCAAAGCTGTAAAGAAAGCAATGGGAATCAACTACACTATCCATTCCTAAGAAGCATGGCAATTCAAACATAAGAAAGAAAAAGAAATATTTCGAGAGTTATAACTGCACGTGGAGAGTTATTTTTTTCCATATTCTGACCATGGAGATTTGTAACTAAGGAGTCACGATGGAGTAACGGATAGCTGCTCGGAATCGGAGAACCGAGTTCGAATTCCAGTTAAACGCATCACATTCACTTACGTGCTAATACCCCTGGGAAAGATATGAATCCCCTCCCAGCTATGGGTAAATAGCAGGACAGACCGGATTCTATAGCCTTCGATGGCAACTGGTCTACCGCAGAAAGAAATGGCAACCTACTGCGGGAAAACATCTGCCTCGCTAGTTATATATCGAAAGATACATGATCGCCTAAGCGTGTATCCCACATGGCACATAACTGATTGACTGACGTGCTAATACCCTTGAGAAAGGTATGAATCCCCTTCTTCTCTACCCTCCAGATATAGGTAAATAGCAGGACAGACCGGATTCTATAGCCTTCGATGGCAACTGGTCTACCGCAGAAAGAAATGGCAACGTACTGCGGGAAAAAAAATCTGCCTCGTCAGTCATGTATCGAAAGATACATGATCGCTAAAGCGTGTATCACGTATGGCACATAACTGACTGACTGAGAATTGTAACTGGCTACACTCTATAAAGAAAACATGAAAAATATATTTACCATATTATAAAGTGCATTAACAAATAAGAGGATTAAAAAAAATATATCGCATGTTGAAATTTCTCTGAATATCAGATAAAAAAATTCCTTATTACTACAAACGTTATATTTGTAGACACACATATTTAAGTAGACGTCCTCTGTTTTTTAAACAATAATTAGTCATGGTTACGCTGATAAACTATATCCGGCAGTAAGGCGAATGTAGTTTATTTTAAAGAGCCTCGAACCACTTCTTATTGTTGTTCACACTGAGTCGTAGCATGTGTTAAGATTCCAGCAAAGGGCAATTAGTGAATCCCCCCACTCCCCAAAAGACACTATCAAAATATAAAGAGGCATTATTATAGTAAAAACCTGCAAATATATATATATATATATATATATATATATATATATATATATATATATATATATATGAAAAATATAGTTTTAAGGTGTACTATATTTATGGGATAAAGTGCTCAATATCAGGGATAGAGCGTGTGTAAATATAAATATAAACATTGAAGTCAACACTCAGAGGCGATAGGTGTTTTCATGCTAGACGCAGTCGCCAGGCCGCGAATGTTGGATTTTTCATCGACTGTTTATATATAAATATATATCAATGGTGCATTGTGTGTAATCTATTCTGGCGGTTATTTTTGCGGGAGTGGCTTGTTTATTTATTTTCATCTTGTTTTTCATTTTCATCTTGTATTTATTCTTTTCGGTTTTTGATGTTTTATTAAGGTAGTAAAAAACTTTAGTGAGGGGATTTGCTTGGGTCGCTTATTTAATAGTTTGTTTTGGTTTGGGAAGTTAATTAAAGCTATTTATTCGTCCAGTGTTTAGATTGCTTCCCATTATCAACTCGGTTATTTTGGCGGAAAAATGTTTTTTAATTTATTTATTTGGATTGATTATTTTTACATCTTTATTTATGCTTATTTTTTTATTATATATATATATATATATATATATATATATATATATATATATATATATATATATATATATAAGACCAACAATAAACATTTATATTAATATGACCAACAGTACATTTTGAAAGCAAAATGACCAGCAATACATTTTACAGTAAAATTACCAATAATATATTTTATCTGTAGGTATACAATTGCGTTCAAAATATATTTAATTGAAGACATAAAATTATGTTCAAAATATTTAGATCTCCCCATATGATATGTCGCTAAACAAAATCAATCAACCAAACAATGTAACTGAAGTATACCGGCCTAGACAATCGAGAGTCTTCTTGCAGTACTGATCCTCGTTAGACTAAAAACCGTGGCTAACAACATTTAAGCCTGTAGATGACGAGTGTAATGGAAATGGAATAAATTTCTGCGAGTGGATATTTTATATTTTTTGTTTTTATATAACTGAGGAACAAAGGGAAGAAAATACACTAGTATGAACGTAAAAAAAAAAGTCATTATTAAAATTAAAACACGCTTGCGTGTGTGTACGAAAATAACTCATAATGTTATCCCCATACTCGGGGAAAAAGTCCCTGTTTGGATTGTCACTTCTACCACATGCGAGAAGGAAAAGATAGAAAGAGAGTCGAAACGGAGAAGGCAGCGATTCTCTCGTTTTTATAGTTGCTCAGCAGCGCCACATAGTGACGTTTTCATGAAATTAAAAGAAGTTAACTCACAATCCTCATAAATAAAATAATGCCTTTAACAGAAAATATTTTATTTGATAAAAGTTTTTAGTAAAGTTAAGCTATAACCGTCCACCGTAAAATCCAATGTTAATTATAATATAAAATATGGTATTAATTATAGGTTAGTAAATAACAACGGTAGTAATTATAGGTTTCTACGTATAACCCATTAATTCCAACTACCAATTTTGGGACGGCAGGTATTAATGGGTAATCTGCTAATCATAAAAATATTCTTCTTTATTTTCTATAAATTTAAACCGGAAGTTCCGGATGATCTTTATATACATCTTCAGATAACGACGCTGTTTTATATGTTATACAGTTGGCAATTATATTTTAAACATCGAAGACATTTTTTAATTTTGAACCAGATAAGGAATGTTGCTAATCCGATAGCGTCATATATATCGTCTGTATAATATGACAGGAGTAATTACCCATCTAAAATTCATTTTTTTTTTAATTGACAAAGCATCGGATTGACGAGCGTTACCATGCGATAATATCATTTTTTTCGACTTTCTTGTCCCGTAAATAGCTATTTTTTTTTCTTTTGTTTACACTTTGGTGTTGACTGCTGCAGCGCTCTACAATGGCAATTTCACCAGCTTTCTGCAATTCATAATGCAGTTTTCCTTTTCTTTTTCTTCCCTTCAGCACGTAAGCTACCATGACACTTTCCAATGTCTTCCATTATGTGCGGTGACTCTTCAGGATGTAGACTATCATGGCTTTCCACAAATTTTTAGGGTGACAGCTGTCATGGTTCTCCTACTTCTTCCCTCTCTTGACCCTTCTTATCACTTCTTCCTCCTCTGCCGTGACCCTTCAGGACGTGGACTATCATGGCTTTCCACCCTTCTTCTTCTTCCTCTCTGCCGTGACCCTTCAGGAGGTGGGCTATCATGGCTTTCCCTTCTTCTTCCTCTCCGTGACCCTTCAGGACGTAGGCTATCATGGCTTTCCACTTCTTCTTCCTCTCTGCCGTGACCCTTCAGGAGGTGGGCTATCATGGCTTTCCCTTCTTCTTCCTCTCTGCCGTGACCCTTCAGGACGTGGGCTATCATGGCTTTCACTTCTTCTTCCTCTCTGCATGACCCTGCCGTGACCCTTCACTTCTTCTTCCTCTCTGCCGTGACCCTTGGGCTATCATGGCTTTCCACTTCTTCTTCCTCTCTGCCGTGACCCTTCAGGTGGGCTATCACTTCTTCTTTCCTCTCTGCCGTGACCCTTTCACTTCTTCTTCCTCTCTGCCGTGACCCTTCAGGACGTGGGCTATCATGGCTTTCCACTTCTTCTTCCTCTCTGCCGTGACCCTTCCTTCAGGACTTCTTCTTCCTCTCAGCGACCCTTGGGCTATCATGGCTTTCCTTCTTCTTCCTCTCTGCCGTGACCCCGTGGGCTATCATGGCTTTCCACTTCTTCTTCCTCTCTGCCGTGACCCTTCAGGCTATCATGGCTTTCCCTTCTTCTTCCTCTCTGCCGTGACCCTTCAGGGGTGGGCTATCATGGCTTTCCACTTCTTCTTCTTTCCTTGGGCTATCATGGCTTTCTTCTTCTTCTCTGCCGTGACCCTTCAGGACGTGGTCATGGCTTTCCACTTCTTCTCTCTCTATCATGGCTATCTTTCCACTTCTTCTTCCTCTCTGCCGTGACCCTTCAGGGTGGGCTATCATGGCTTTCCACTTCTTCTTCCTCTCTGCCGTGACCCTTCAGGAGGTAGGGGACTCCACTTCTTCTTCCTCTCTGCCGTGACCCTTTCCGTAGGCTATCATGGCTTTCCACTTCTTCTCTCTGCCGTGACCCTTCAGGGTGGGCTATCATGGCTTTCACTTCTTCTTCTCTCTGCCGTGACCCTTCAGGACGTGGGCTATCATGGCTTTCCACTTCTTCTTCCTCTCTGCCGTGACCCTTCAGGAGGGTGGGCTATCATGGCTTTCCACTTCTTCTTCCTCTCTGCCGTGACCCTTCAGGCTATCATGGCTTTCCACTTCTTCTTACTCTCTGCCGTGAGGTGGGCTATCATGGCTTTCCACTTCTTCTTCCTCTCTGCCGTGACCCTTCAGGATGGGCTATCATGGCTTTCCTTCTTCTTCCTCTCTGCCGTGACCCTTCAGGAGGGTGGGCTATCATGGCTTTCCACTTCTTCTTCCTCTCTGCCGTGACCCCCTTCAGGGGTGGGCTATCATGGCTTTCCACTTCTTCTTCCTCTCTGCCGTGACCCTTCAGGAGGTGGGCTATCATGGCTTTCCACTTCTTCTTCCTCTCTGCCGTGACCCTTCAGGACGTGGGCTATCATGGCTTTCCACTTCTTCTTCCTCTCTGCCGTGACCCTTCCCTTCAGTGACCTTGGGCTATCATGGCTTTCCACTTCTTCTTCCTCTCTGCCCGTGACCCTTCAGGACTTCGTGGGCTATCATGGCTTTCCACTTCTTCTTCCTCTCTGCCGTGACCCTTCAGGACGTGGGCTATCATGGCTTTCCACTTCTTCTTCTCTCTCGTGACCCCGTGGGCTATCCCTTCCACTTCTTCTTCCTCTCTGCCGTGTTGTGGGCTATCATGGCTTTCCACTTCTTCTTCCTCTCTGCCGTGACCCTTCAGGACGTGGGCTATCATGGCTTTCACTTCTTCTTCCTTCCTGACCCTCTGCCGTGACCCTTCTTCCTCTCTGTGACCCTTCAGGACAGGCTATCATGGCTTTCCACTTCTTCTTCCTCTCTGCCGTGACCCCCTTCAGGGTGGGCTATCATGGCTTTCCTTCTTCTTCCTCTCTGCCGTGACCCTTCAGGAGGGCCAGGCTATCATGGCTTTCCACTTCTTCTTCCTCTCTGCCGTGACCCTTCAGGGGGTGGGCTATCATGGCTTTCCACTTCTTCTTCTCTCTGCCCCTTCAGGAGGTGGGCTATCATGGCTTTTCACTTCTTCTTCCTCCCTTCAGGACGTGGGCTATCATGGCTTTCCACTTCTTCTTCCTCTCTGCCGTGACCCTTCAGGACAATATCTTGGCTTTATCTTCTTCCTCTCTGCCACCCTTCTGGGCTTCTTCCTCTCTTCCTCTCTGCCGTGACCCTTCAGGGTTGTGGGCTATCATGGCTTTCCACTTCTTCTTCCTCTGCCGTGACCCTTCAGGACGTGGGCTATCATGGCTTTCCACTTCTTCTTCCTCTCTGACCCCAGGGTGGGCTATCATGGACCCTTCCTCTGCCGTGACCCTTCAAGGTGGGCTATCATAGCTTTCACTTCTTCTTCTCTTCTTCCTATCTGCTCCCGTGACCCTTCAGTGACCCTTCAGGTGGGCTATCATGGCTTTCCACTTCTTCCTCTCTGCCGTGACCCTTCAGGACTGTGGGCTATCATGGCTTTCCACTTCTTCTTCTCTGCCGTGACCCTTCAGGGGTGGGCTATCATGGCTTTCCACTTCTTCTTCCTCTCTGCCGTGACCCTTCAGGGTGGGCTATCATGGCTTTTCCACTTCTTCTTACTCTCTGCCGTGACCCTTCAGGACGTGGGCTATCATGGCTTTCCACTTCTTCTTCCTCTCTGCCGTGACCCTTCAGGACGTGGGCTATCATGGCTTTCCACTTCTTCTTCCTGGCTTTCATGGCTTTTCCTTCTTCCTCTCTGCCGTGACCCTTCAGGTGGGCTATCATGGCTTTCACTTCTTCTTCCTCTCTGCCGTGACCCTTCAGGACGTGGGCTATCATGGCTTTCCACTTCTTCTTCCTCTCTGCCGTGACCCTTCAGGAGGTGGGCTATCATGGCTTTCCACTTCTTCCTCTCTGCCGTGACCCTTCAGGGTGGGCTATCATGGCTTTCACTTCTTCTTCCTCTGCCGTGACCCTTCAGGTCAGGGGCTATCAGCTTTCCCTTCTTCTTCCCTCTCTGCCGTGACCCTTCAGGAGTTGTGGGCTATCATGGCTTTCCACTTCTTCTTACTCTCCGTGCCCCTTCTTCTTCCTTCTTCTTCTCTCTGCCGTGACCCTTCAGGGACGTGGGCTATCATGGCTTTCCACTTCTTCTTCCTCTCTGCCGTGACCCTTCAGGTTGTGGGCTATCATGGCTTTCCACTTCTTCTTCCTCTCTGGATGTGACCTTCAGGACGTGGGCTATCATGGCTTTCCACTTCTTCTTCCTCTCTGCCGTGACCCTTCAGGAGGTGGGCTATCATGGCTTTCCACTTCTTCTTCTCTCTGCCGTGACCCTTCAGGACGTGGGCTATCATGGCTTTCCACTTCTTCTTCCTCTGCCGTGACCCTTCAGGACTGGTGGGCTATCATGGCTTTCTTCTTCTTCCTCTCTGCCGTGACCCTTCAGGGTGGGCTATCATGGCTTTCCACTTCTTCTTCTTCCTCTCTGCCGTGACCCTTCAGGAGGTGGGGCTATCATGGCTTTCCACTTCTTCTTCCTCTCTGCCGTGACCCCTTCAGGAGGTAGGCTATCATGGCTTTCCTTCTTCTTCCTCTCTGCCGTGACCCTTCAGGACGTGGGGTTTACTTCTTCTTCCTCTCTGCCGTGACCCTTCCGTGGGCTATCATGGTTTTTCTTCCTCTCTGCCGTGACCCTTCAGGACGTGGGCTATCATGGCTTTCCACTTCTTCTTCCTCTCTGCCGTGACCCTTCAGGAGGTGGGCTATCATGGCTTTCCACTTCTTCTTACTCTCTGCCGTGACCCTTCAGGAGGTGGGCTATCATGGCTTTCCACTTCTTCTTCCTCTCTGCCGTGACCCTTCAGGACGTGGGCTATCCGTGGGCTATCATGGCTTTCCACTTCTTCTTCCTCTCTGCCGTGACCCTTCAGGACATTGGGCTATCATGGCTTTCCACTTCTTCTTCCTCTCTGCCGTGACCCTTCAGGACGTGGGCTATCATGGCTTTCCACTTCTTCTTCCTCTCTGCCGTGACCCTTCAGGACGTGGGCTATCATGGCTTTCCACTTCTTCTTCCTCTCTGCCGTGACCCTTCAGGAGGTGGGCTATCATGGCTTTCACTTCTTCTTCTTCCTCTCTGGGCCGTGACCCTTCAGGACGTAGGCTATCATGGCTTTCCCTTCTTCTTCCTCTCTGCCGTGACCCTTCAAGACGTGGGCTATCATGGTTCACTTCTTCTTCCCTCTGACCCTTCAGGGACGTGGGCTATCATGGCTTTCACTTCTTCTTCCTCTCTGCCGTGACCCTTTTGGGCTATCATGGCTTTCTTCTTCCTCTCTGCCGTGACCCTTCAGGTTATTAGGCTATCATAGCTTTCACTTCTTCTTCCTCTCTGCCGTGACCCCTTCAGGACGTGGGCTATCATGGTTTTCTTCTTACTCTCTGCCGTGACCTCCCTACGTCTTCCTATGGGCTATCATGGCTTTCGCTGACACTTCTTCTTCCTCTCTGCCGTGACCCTTCAGGACTGTGGGCTATCATGGCTTTCCACTTCTTCTTCCTCTCTGCCGTGACCCTTCAGGACGTGGGCTATCATGGCTTTCCACTTGCCGTGACCCTTTAGGTTATTGGGCTCTCTGCTTTGACTTCTTCTTCCTCCTGCGTGACCCTTCAGGTGGGCTATCATGGCTTTCCACTTCTTCTTCCTCTCTGCCGTGACCCTTCAGGTGGGCTATGGGCTTTATCATGGCTTTTTCACTTCTTCTTCCTCTCTCTGCCGTGACCCTTCAGGACGTAGGCTATCATGGCTTTCCACTTCTTCTTCCTCTGCCGTGACCCTTCTGGCTATCATGGCTTTCCACTTCTTCTTCCTCTCTGCCGTGACCCTTCAGTTGGGCTATCATGGCTTTCCACTTCTTCTTCCTCTCTGCCGTGACCCTTCAGGGGACGTGGGCTATCATGGCTTTCCACTTCTTCTTCCTCTCTGCCGTGACCCTTCGAGGGCTATCATGGCTTTCACTTCTTCTTCCTCTCTGCCGTGACCCTTCAGGCTATCATAGCTTTCCACTTCTTCTTCCTCTCTGCCGTGACCTTCATGGCTATCCTTGGCTTTCCCTTCTTCTTCCTCTCTGCCGTGACCCTTCAGGACGTGGGCTATCATGGCTTTCCACTTCTTCTTCTCCCGTGACCCTTCTGCCGTGACCCTTCAGGACAGTGGGCTATCATGGCTTTCCACTTCTTCTTCCTCTCTGCCGTGACCCTTCAGGGTGGGCTATCATGGCTTTCACTTCTTCTTCCTCTCTGCCGTGACCCTTCTGGGCTATCATGGCTTTCCACTTCTTCTTCCTCTCTGCCGTGACCCTTCAGTGGGTGCTTTCTACTTCATGGCTTTCACGTGTGGGCTTCTTCCTCTCTGCCCGTGACCCTTCAGGACGTGGGCTATCATGGCTTTCCTTCTTCTTCCTCTCTGCCGTGACCCTTCTCTGGGCTATCATGGCTTTCCACTTCTTCTTCCTCTCTGTGACCCTTCAGGTTATTAGGCTATCATGGCTTTCCACTTCTTCTTCCTCTCTGCCGTGACCCTTTGGGTTTGGGCTATCATGGCTTTCCACTTCTTCTTCCTCTCTGCCGTGACCCTTCAGGTTGTGGGCTATCATGGCTTTCCACTTCTTCTTCCTCTCTGCCGTGACCCTTCAAGGCTTTTCTTCTTCACTCTCTCTTCCTCTGCCGTGACCCTTGGGCTATCATGGCTTTCCACTTCTTCTTCCTCTCTGCCGTGACCCTTCAGTTTATTGGGTTGGGCTTTCACTTCTTCTTCCTCTCTGCCGGCCCTTTTGGGCCACTTCTTCTTCCTCTCTGCCGTGACCCTTCAGGTTGTTGGGCTATCATGGCTTTCCACTTCTTCTTCCTCTCTGCCGTAGGTTATCACCCTTGCCATGGCTTCCTTCTTCTTCTCTGTAACCCCCTTCTGGAGGTGGGCTATCATGGCTTTCCACTTCTTCTTCCTCTCTGCCGTGACCCTTCAGGGTAGGCTATCATGGATTTCCCTTCTTCTTTCCTGCCTGGTGACCCTTCAGCCAGGCTATCATGGCTTTCCACTTCTTCTTCCTCTCTGCCGTGACCCTTCAGGGGTAGGCTATCATGGCTTTCCTTCTTCTTCTTCCCTCTCTGCCGTGACCCTTCAGGACTGTGGGCTATCATGGCTTTCCACTTCTTCTTCCTCTCTGCCGTGACCCTTCTGGACGTGGGCTATCATGGCTTTCCACTTCTTCTTCCTCTCTGCCGTGACCCTTTGGGACGTAGGCCTATCATGGCTTTCCACTTCTTCTTCCTCTGCCGTGACCCTTCAGGGTAGGCTATCATGGCTTTCCACTTCTTCTTCCTCTCTGCCGTGACCCTTCAGGGTGTGGGCTATCATGGCTTTCCACTTCTTCTTCCTCTCTGCCGTGACCCTTCAGGTTGGGCTATCATGGCTTTCCACTTCTTCTTCCTCTCTGCCATGACCCTTCACTCTGGCCTATCACATTGGCTTTCCACTTCTTCTTTCCCTCTCTGCCGTGACCCTTCAGGACAGGCTATCATGGCTTTCCTTCTTCTTCTTCCTCTCTGCCGTGACCCTTCAGGTGGGCTATCATGGCTTTCCACTTCTTCTTCCTCTCTGCCGTGACCCTTCAGGGTGAGCTATCATGGATTTCCTTCTTCTTCCTCTCTGCCGTGACCCTTCAGGTTTGACAGGCTATCATGGCTTTCCACTTCTTCTTCCTCTCTGCCGTGACCCTTCAGGACAGTTATTGGGCTATCATGGCTTTCCACTTCTTCCTGCCGTGACCCTTCAGGACGTGGGCTGTAAGCTTTCCACTTCTTCTTCTCTCTGCGTGACCCTTCAGGGTGTGGTGTTGGGCTATCTTGGCTTTCCCTTCTTCTTCCTCTCTGCCGTGACCCTTCAGGCGTAGGCTATCATGGCTTTCCTTCTTCTTCTTCCTCTCTGCCGTAAGCTTTCCACTTCCTTCAGGACCCTTCAGGACGTGGGCTATCATGGCTTTCCACTTCTTCTTCCTCTCTGCGTGACCCTTCAGGTGGGCTATCATGGCTTTCCTTCTTCTTCCTTGCCTGACTCTTCCTCTGTCCTTCCACTTCTTACTCTGGGCCTATCATGGCTTTCACTTCTTCTTCCTCTCTGCCGTGACCCTTCAGGTGGGCTATCATAGCTTTCCACTTCTTCTTCTCTCTGCCGTGACCCTTCAGGTTGTGGGCTATCATGGCTTTCCACTTCTTCTTCCTCTCTGCCATGACCCCCTTCAGGACGTGGGCTATCCGGCTTCCCTTCTTCTTCCTCTCTGCCGTGACCCTTCAGGACATGGGCTATCATGGCTTTCCACTTCTTCTTCCTCTCTGCCGTGACCCTTCCAGGAGTGGGCTATCATGGCTTTCCACTTCTTCTTCCTCTCTCTGACCCTTGGGCTATCATGGTTTCACCCTTCTTCTTCCTCTCTGCCGTGACCCCTTCAGGACGTGGGCTTAGGCTTTATCTCTGGCTTTTTCCACTTCTTCTTCCTCTCTGCCGTGACCCTTCAGTACGTAGGCTATCATGGCTTTCCACTTCTTCTTCCTCTCTGCCGTGACCCTTCAGGTTCATTGGGCTATCATGGCTTTCCTTCTTCTTCCCTCTCTGCCGTGACCCCCTTCAAGTGGAAGATATCATGGCTCCCACTTCTTCTTCCTCTCTGCCGTGACCCTTCCAGGACATTGGGCTATCCATGGCTTTCACTTCTTCTCTTCCTCTCTGCCGTGACCCATGGATGGGCTATCATGGATTTCCACTTCTTCTTCCTCTCTGCCATTGACACTTCCAGGACCCTTCACAGGAGGGTGGGCTATCATGGCTTTCCACTTCTTCTTCCTCTCTGTCTGGGTGGGCTATCACTGACCCTTGGGGAGGAGGCTTTCCACTTCTTCTTCCTCTCTGCAGCCCTTCAGAACGTGGGCTATCATGGCTTTCACTTCTTCTTCCTCTGCTGTGACCCTTCAGGACGTGGGCTATCATGGCTTTCCTTTCTTCTTCCTCTCTGCCGTGACCCTTCAGGACGTGGGCTATCATGGCTTTCCCTTCTTCCTCTGCAGTGACCCTTCTGCTGTCCATCCACTTCCTCTCTGCCGTGACCCTTCAGGGTGGGCTATCATGGCTTTCACTTCTTCTTCCTCTCTGCCGTGACCCTTCAGGAGGTGGGCTATCATGGCTTTCCACTTCTTCTTCCTCTCTGTGACCCTCAGGACCGTGGGCTATCCTTGGCTTTCCACTTCTTCTTCCTCTCTGCCGTGGGCGTGGGCTATCATGGCTTTCCACTTCTTCTTCCTCTCTGCCGTGACCCTTCAGGGGGCTGGGCTTTCACTTCTTCTTCCTCTCTGCCGTGACCCTTCAGGGCAGGTGGGCCATGGCTTTCACTTCTTCTTCCTCTCTGCCGTGACCCTTCAGAAGGTGGGCTATCATGGCTTTCCGCTTCTTCTTCTCTCTGCCGTGACCCTTCAGGACAGGCTATCATGGCTCCCTTCTTGCTTCCCCTCCCCCTTCTAGGGGCTATCATGGCTTTCCACTTCTTCTTCCTCTCTGCCGTGACCCTTCAGGCGGGTGGGCTATCATGGCTTTCCCTTCTTTCCTCTCTGCCGTGACCCTTCAGGTTGTTGGGCTATCCATAGCTTTCCACTTCTTCTTCGTGACCCTCTGCCCTCAAACTCATGACTCTTCCGTGACCCTTTCTATCTTCCCTCCTCTGCGTGACCCTTCAGGATGTGGGCTATCATGGCTTTCCACTTCTTCTTCCCTCTGCCGTGACCCTTCAGGTATTGGGCTATCATGGCTTTCCACTTCTTCTTCCTCTCTGCCGTGACCCTTCAGGACATTGGGCTATCATGGCTTTCCCACTTCTTCTTCCCTCTGCCGTGACCCTTCCAGGGTGGGCTATCATGGCTTTCCACTTCTTCTTCTCGTGACCCTTCAGGCTATCATGGCTTTCCACTTCTTCTTCCTCTCTGCCGTGAGGCCCCCTTCAGGTTGGGCTATCAGTTCCGCCTTCTTCCTCTCTGCGTGACCCTTCAGGACGTGTGGGCTATCATGGCTTTCCCTTCTTCTTCCTCTCTGCCGTGACCCCCTTCAGGTTATTGGCTATCATGGCTTTCCTTCTTCTTCCTCTCTGCCGTGACCCTTCAGGACGGTGGGCTATCATGGCTTTCCACTTCTTCTTTCCTTTCCTTCTTCTTCCTCTCTGCCGTGACCCTTCAGGACGTGGGCTATCATGGCTTTCACTTCTTCTTCCTCTCTGCCGTGACCCTTCAGGTTCGTGGGCTATCATGGCTTTCCCACTTCTTCTTCCTCTCTCTGCCTACCCTTGGCTTTCACTTCTTCTTCCTCTCTGCCGTGACCCTTCAGGATGTGGGCCTTCTTCTTGGCTTTCACTTCTTCTTCCCCTTCTCTGCCGTGACCCTTCCTCTATCATGGCTTTCACTTCTTCTTCCTCTCTCCGTGACCCTTCAGGACGGGCTATCATGGCTTTCACTTCTTCTTCCTCTCTGCCGTGACCCTTCAGGGTGGGCTATCATGGCTTTCCACTTCTTCTTCCTCTCTGCCGTGACCCCTTCAGGAGGTGGGCTATCATGGCTTTCCACTTCTTCTTCCTCTCTTGTGACCCTTCAGGTTATTGGGCTATCATGGCTTTTCTTCTTCCTCTGCCGTGACCCCTATCAGCTTTCCACTTCTTCTTCCTCTCTGCCGTGATGTGGGCTATCGCGGCTTTCCTTCTTCTTCCTCTCTGCCGTGACCCTTCAGGTTTATTGGGCTATCATGGCTTTCCACTTCTTCTTCCTCTCTGCCGTGACCCTTCAGGACTGGGGCTTTCACTTCTTCTTCTCTCTGCCGTGACCCTTCAGGTAGGCTATCCATGGCTTTCCTTACTTCCTCTCTTGTGACCCTTCAGGTGGCTATCATGGCTTTCCACTTCTTCTTCCTCTCTGCCGTGACCTTCATAGGATCGGGGCTCACTTCTTCTTCCTCTCTCATGACCCTTCAGGTTCATTGGGCTATCATGGCTTTCACTTCTTCTTCCTCTCTGCCGTGACCCTTCAGGCGTGGGCTATCATGGCTTTCCACTTCTTCTTCCTCTGCCGTGACCCTTCAGGACGTGGGCTATCATGGCTTTCCACTTCTTCCTCTCTGCCGTGACCACGCTCTGGCTGTCATGGACCTTCTTCCTCTCTGCCGTGACCCTTCAGGACGTGGGCTATCATGGCTTTCCCTTCTTCTTCCTCTCTGCTGTGACCCTTTTCAGGACGTGGGCTATCATGGCTTTCACTTCTTCTTCTCTCTGCCGTGACCCTTCAGGGTGGGCTATCATGGCTTTCCACTTCTTCTTCCTCTCTCTGCGTGACCCTTCAGGAGGTGGGCTATCATGGCTTTCCACTTCTTCTTCCTCTCTGCCGTGACCCTTCAGGACATTGGGCTATCATGGATTTCCACTTCTTCTTCCTCTCTGCCGTGACCCTTCAGGTTTATTGGGATCATGGCTTTGGGCTATCATGGCTTTCCCACTTCTTCTTCCTCTCTGCCGTGACCCTTCAGGTTATTGGGCTATCATGGCTTCCCACTTCTTCTTCCTCTCTGCCGTGACCCTTCAGGACAATGGGCTATCATGGCTTTCCACTTCTTCTTCCTCTCTGCCGTGACCCTTCCAGGACGTGGGCTATCATGGCTTTCCTTTAACTTCTTACTCTGCCGTGACCCTTATCATTGGGCTATCTTTTCCACTTCTTCTTCCTCTGACCCCATTGGGCTATCATGGCTTTCCCTTCTTCTTCCTCTCAGGACCCTTCAGTTATTGGGCTATCTTGGCTTTCACTTCTTCTTCCTCTGCCGTGACCCTTCAGGACGGGCTATCCTTGGACCTCTCTGCCGTGACCCTTCGGTGGTGGGCTATCACTTGGCTTTCACTTCTTCTTCCTCTCTGCCGTGACCCTTCAGGTGGGCTATCATGGCTTTCCCTTCTTCTTCCTCTCTGCAGGGTGGGCTATCAGGCTTTCACGTGGGCTATCTCTGGCTTTCACTTCTTCTTTTCTTCCTCTCTGCCATGACCCCTTCAGGACAGTGGGCTATCATGGCTTTCCCTTCTTCTTCCTCTCTGACCCGTGTGGGCTTCAGGACTTCTTCTTCTCTCATGGACCCTTCGGTGGGCAGTGGGCTTCTTCCTTCTTCCTCTCTGCCGTGACCCTTCAGGTGGGCTATCATGGCTTTCCACTTCTTCTTCCTCTCTGCCGTGACCCTTCAGGGTAGGCTATCATGGCTTTCCACTTCTTCTTCCTCTCTGCCGTGACCCTTCAGGTTATTGGGCTATCATGGCTTTCACTTCTTCTTCCTCTCTGCCGTGACCCTTCCAGGGTGGTGGGCTATCATGGCTTTCACTTCTTCTTCCTCTCTGTGGTGACCCTTCTATCATGGCTTTCACTTCTTCTTCCTCTCTGCCGTGACCCTTCAGGACATGTGGGCTATCATGGCTTTCCACTTCTTCTTCCTGACCCTCTGCCATGACCCTTCGTGAGGTTTAGGACGTGGGCTATCATGGCTTTCCACTTCTTCCTCTCTGCCATGACCCTTCAGGACGTGGCCTCATGGCTTTCACTTCTTCTTCCTCTCTTCCGTGACCCTTCAGGGTGGGCTATCATGGCTTTCACTTCTTCTTCTCTCTGCCGTGACCCTTCAGGAAGGTGGGCTATCATGGCTTTCTTCTTCTTCTTCCTCTCTCGTGACCCTTCAGGGGCTATCATGGCTTTCCACTTCTTCTTCCTCTCTGCCGTGACCCTTCAGGTGGTGGGCTATCATGGCTTTCCCTTCTTCTTTCTCTTCAGGACAGGTGGGCTTCTTGGCTTTCCTTCTTCTTGCTCTCTGTGACCCTTCAGGTTACAGGCTATCATGGCTTTCCACTTCTTCTTACTCTGCCACGTGACCCTTTCAGGTGGGCTATCATGGCTTTCACTTCTTCCTCTCTGCATGACCCTTCCGTGGGCTATCCTTGGCTTTCCTTCTTCTTCCTCTCTGCCGTGATCAGGGTGGCTTTCCACTTCTTCTTCCTCTCTGCCGTGACCCTTCAGGAGGTGGGCTATCATGGCTTTCCTTCTTCTTCCTCTCTGCCGTGACCCTTCTGCCGCTCACTCTTCCTCTCTGCCCCTTCAGGCTATCATGGTGTGACCCTTCATCATGGCTATCATCTTTCCACTTCTTCTTCCTCTCTGCCGTGACCCTTCAGGGTTGGGCTATCATGGCTTTCCACTTCTTCTTCCTCTCTGCCGTGACCCTTCAGGAGGGTGGGCTATGGGCTTTATCATGGCTTTCAGGGTAGGCTATCATGGCTTTCACTTCTTCCTCTCTGCCGTGACCCTTCAGGACGTGGGCTATCATGGCTTTCACTTCTTCTTCCTCTCTTCCAGTAGGCTATCATGGCTTTCCACTTCTTCTTCCTCGTGACCCTTCAGGGATTTGGGCTATCATGGCTTTCTTCTTCTCTCTGCCGTGACCCTTCAGGACGTGGGCTATCATGGCTTTCACTTCTTCTTCCTCTCTGCCGTGACCCTTCAGGACTTCTTCTTCCTCTCTTGTGGGCTATCATGGCTTTCCACTTCTTCTTCCTCTCTGCCGTGACCCTTCAGGACGTGGGCTATCATGGCTCCTTCTTCTTCCTCTGCCGTGACCCTTCAGGGTGGGTGGGGCTATCATGGCTTTCACTTCTTCTTCCTCTCTGCCGTGACCCTTCAGGAGGGCTTTCCACTTCTTCTTCCTCTCTGACCCTTCAGGACTTCGGTTGGGCTATCATGGCTTTCCACTTCTTCTTCCTCTCTGCCGTGACCCTTCAGGACCGTGGGCTATCATGGCTTTCCACTTCTTCTTCTCTCTGCCGTGACCCTTCAGGACGTTGGGCTATCGCAGCTTTCCCTTCTTCTTCCTCTCTGCCGTGACCCTTCAGGTGGGCTATCATGGCTTTCCACTTCTTCTTCCTCTCTGCCGTGACCCCTTCAGGACGTGGGGCCTATCATGGCTTTCACTTCTTCTTCCTCTCTGCCGTGACCCTTCAGGTGGGCTATCATGGCTTTCCACTTCTTCTTCCTCTGCCGTGACCCTTAGGGTAGGCTATCATGGCTTTCCACTTCTTCTTCCTCTCTGCCGTGACCCTTCAGGAGGTGGGCTATCATGGCTTTCCGCTTCTTCTTCCCCTCTCTGCCCATGACCCTTCAGGGGTGGGCTATCATGGCTTTCACTTCTTCTTACTCTGCCGTGACCCTTCAGGTGCCAGGCTATCATGCCTTTTCACTTCTTCTTCCTCTCTGCCGTGACCCTTCAGGATGTGGGCTATCATGGCTTTCCACTTCTTCCTCTCTGCCATGACCCTTCAGGGCTATCATGGCTTTCCACTTCTTCCTCTTCCTCTCTAGGCTATCGTGACCCTTCTGCCGTGACCCTTCAGGAGTGGGCTATCATGGCTTTCAGGTGGGCTATCTTCTTCTTACTCTCTGCCGTGACCCTTCAGGTGGGCTATGTGGCTTTCCACTTCTTCCTCTCTGCCGTGACCCTTCAGGTGGGCTATCAGCTGCGGCTTTCCCTTCTTCTTCTTCTTCCTCTCTGACCCTTCAGAGGTGGGCTATCATGGCTTTACTTCTTCTTCCTCTCTGCCATGACCCTTCAGGGTGTGGGCTATCATGGCTTTCCACTTCTTCTTCCTCTCTCTGACCCTTCAGAGGTGGGCTATCATGGCTTCCCTTCTTCTTCCTCTCACCCTTCGTAGGCTTCTTCCTCTTCTTCTCTCTGCCAATGACCCTTCAGGGTGAGCTATCATGGCTTTCCCTTCTTCTTCCTCTCTGCCGTGACCCTTCAGGACGTGGGCTATCATGGCTTTCCACTTCTTCTTCCTCTCTGCCCGTGACCCTTCAGGACGTGGGCTATCATGGCTTTCCACTTCTTCTTCCTCTCTGCCGTGACCCTTCAGGTGGGGCTATCATGGCTTTCACTTCTTCTTCCTCTCTGCCGTGAACCTTTAGGACGTGGGCTATCACTTGGCTTTCACTTCTTCTTCACTCTGTGACCCTTTGGCCAGGCTATCATGCTCACTTCTTCCCCTCTGCCCGTGACCCTTCAGGACGGTAGGCTTCCATGGCTTTCACTTCTTCTTCCTCTGCCATGACCCTTCAGGACAGTGGGCTATCATGGCTTTCCACTTCTTCTTCCTCTCTGCCGTGACCCTTCAGGACATTGGGCTATCATGGCTTTCCACTTCCTCTCTGCCGTTCCTCTAGGCCCGCTGACTTCCTCTCTGCAGGACCCTTCCGTGGGCTATCATGGCTTTCCCTTCTTCTTCCTCTCTGCTGTGACCCTTCAGGACGTGGAGCTATCAGCTTTCCACTTCTTCTTACTCTCTCTCTAGGCCGTGTTTCCACTTCTTCTTCCTCTGCCATGACCCATGGGAGAATTGGGCTATCATGGCTTTCCACTTCTTCTTCCTCTCTGCCGTGACCCTTCAGGTGAGGGGAGCTATCATGGCTTTCCTTCTTCCTCTCTGTGACCCTTCAGGACATGGGCTATCATGCTTTCCCTTCTTCTCCCACTCTCTGCCGTGACCCTTCAGGACATGGGCTATCATGGTTTCCACTTCTTCTTCCTCTCTGCCGTGACCTTCAGGACAGCTGGGCTATCTTGGCTTTTTTTTTTTTTCCACTTCTTCTTCCTCTCTGCCGTGACCCTTCAGGACCGTGGGCTATCATGGCTTTCACTTCTTCTTCCTCTGACCCCGTGACCCTTCCAAGACGTGGGACCCTATCATGGTTCCACTTCTACTTCCTCTCTGCCGTGACCCTTCAGGACGTAGGCTATCATGGCTTTCCACTTCTTCTTCCTCTCTGCCGTGACCCTTCAGGACGTGGGCTATCATGGCTTTCCCACTTCTTCTTCCTCTCTGCCGTGACCCTTCAGTGGGTGGGCTATCATGGCTTTCCACTTCTTCTTCCTCTCTGCCGTGACCCTTCCAGGAGGTGGGCTATCATGGCTTTCCACTTCTTCTTCCTCTGCCGTGACCCTTCAGGGGTGAGCTATCATGGCTTTCCACTTCTTCCTCTCTGCCGTGACCCTTCAAGTCTTCCACTTCTTCTTCCTGGTGTGGGGCTATCATGGCTTTCACTTCTTCTTCCTCTGCCGTGACCCTTCAGGACGTGGGCTATCGGCTTTCACTTCTTCTTCCTCTCTGCCGTGACCCTTCAGAGTGGGGCTATCATGCTTTCCACTTCTTCTTCCTCTCTGCCGTGACCCTTCAGGAGGTACAGGCTATCATGGCTTTCCACTTCTTCTTCCTCTCTGCCGTGACCCCTATCTGGCTTTCTTCTTCTTCCTCTCTGCCGTGACCCTTCAGGCTATCATGGCTTTCACTTCTTCTTCCTCTCTGCCGTGACCCTTTTCAGGGTGCCAGGCTATCATGGCTTTCACTTCTTCTTCCTCTCTGCCGTGACCCTTCAGGACATTGGGCTATCATGGCTTTCCTTCTTCTTCCTCCTCTGCCGTGACCCTTCAGGACGGCCAGGCTATCATGGCTTTCCACTTCTTCTTCCTCTCTGCCGTGACCCTTCAGGACGGCCAGGCTATCATGGCTTTCGCCTTCTTCCTCTCTGCCGTGACCCTTCGTGGGCTATCATGGCTTTCCCTTCTTCTTCCTCTCTGCCGTGACCCTTCAGGACGTGGGCTATCATGGCTTTCCACTTCTTCTTCCCTCTCTGCCGTGACCCTTCAGGCTACACTCTTCTTCCCCTCTAGGCTATCAGGTCCACTTCTTCTTCCTCTCTGCCGTGACCCTTCAGGATTGGATTATCATGGCTTTCCACTTCTTCTTCCTCTCTGCCGTGACCCTTCAGGCTTTATCACTTGTGGGCTATCTGGCTTTCCACTTCTTCTTCCTCTCTGCCGTGACCCTTCCCAGCCAGGCTATCATGGCTTTCACTTCTTCTTCCTCTCTGCCGTGACCCTTCAGGGTGGGCTATCATGGCTTTCACTTCTTCTTCCTCTCTGCCGTGACCCTTCAGGACGTGGGCTATCATGGCTTTCCACTTCTTCTTCCTCTCTGCCGTGACCCTTCAGGGTGGGTGGGCTATCTCTGCCGTGACCCTTTGGGCTATCCTTCTTTCTTCCTCTCTGCCGTGACCCTTCAGGAGTATTGGGCTATCATGGCTTTCCACTTCTTCTTCCTCTCTGTGGGCTGACCCTTCCAGGGTGGGCTATCATGGCTTTCACTTCTTCTTCCTCTCTGCCGTGACCCTTCAGGGGTGGGCTATCATGGCTCCCTTCTTCTTCCTCTCTGTTGACCCTTCATGGGCTATCATTCTTTCACTTCTTCTTCCTCTCGTGACCCTTCGTGACCCTTCAGGACCCTTCAGGTGGGCTATCATGGCTTTCCCACTTCTTCTTCCTCTGCCGTGACCCTTGGGGGTAGGCTATCATGGCTTTCACTTCTTCTTCCTCTCTGCCGTGACCCTTCGGACTTCTTCTTCCTCTCTGCAGGACGTAGGCTATCATGGCTTTCACTTCTTCTTCCTCTCTGCCGTGACCCTTCAGGATGGCTCACTTCTTCTTCCTCTCTGCCGTGACCCTTCAAGTGGGTGGGCTATCATGGCTTTCCACTTCTTCTTCCTCTCTGCCGTGACCCTTCAGGACGTGGGCTATCATGGCTTTCCCTTCTTCTTCCTCTCTGCCGTGACCCTTCTGGACGTGGGCTATCTTGGCTTTCCACTTCTTCTTCTCTCTGCCGTGACCCTTCAGGAGGGTAGGCTATCATGGCTTTCCACTTCTTCTTCCTCTCTGCCGTGACCCTTCTTGGGCTATCATAGCTTTCCTTCTTCTTCCTCTGCCGTGACCCTTCATGGGCTATCATGGCTTTCCACTTCTTCTTCCCCTCTGCCGTGACCCTTGGGGGTGGTGGCTATCATGGCTTTTTCTTCTTCTTCCTCTCTGCCGTGACCCTTCAGGACGTGGGCTATCATGGCTTTCCCTTCTTCTTCCTCTCTGCCGTGACCCTTCTGGACGTGGGCTATCATGGCTTTCCATTGGGCTTCTTCTTCTTCTCTCTGCCGTGACCCTTCAGGGTGGGCTATCATGGCTTTCCACTTCTTCCCTCTCTGCCGTGACCCTTCAGGACCAGGCTATCATGGCTTTTCCACTTCTTCTTCCTCTCTGCCGTGACCCTTCATGGGCTTTAGCTTTCACTTCTTCTTCCCCTCTCTGCCGTGACCCTTCAGGGTGGGCTATCATGGCTTTCACTTCTTCTTCCTCTGCCCGTGACCCTTCAGGACATTGGGCTATCATGGCTTTCCCTTCTTCTTCCTCTCTGCCGTGACCCTTCAGGACGTGGGCTATCATGGCTTTCACTTCTTCTTCTTCCTCTGCCGTGACCCTTCAGGACGTGGGCTATCATGGCTTTCCACTTCTCTTCTCTGCCTGACCCTTCAGGACGTGGGCTATCGCTTTCCACTTCTTCCTCTCTGCCGTGACCCTTCGCTGGTTATCATGGCTTTTCCACTTCTTCTTCCTCTCTGCCGTGACCCTTCATGGGCTATCATGGCTTTCCACTTCTTCTTCCTCTCTGCCGTGACCCTTCAGTACGTGGGCTATCATGGCTTTCCACTTCTTCTTCCTCTCTGCCGTGACCCTTCAGGACGTGGGCTATCATAGCTTCCACTTCTTCCTCTCTGCCGTGACCCTTCAGGACGTGGGCTATCATGGCTTCCACTTCTTCTTCCTCTCTGCCGTGACCCTTTCAGGCCGTGGCTTTCACTTCCCTCTCTGCCGGACCCTTCTGGACGTGGGCTATCATAGCTTTCCACTTCTTCTTCCTCTCTGCCGTGACCCTTCAGGACAATGGGCTATCATGGCTTTCCACTTCTTCTTCCTCTCTGCCGTGACCCTTCAGGAGGTGGGCTATCATGGCTTTCCACTTCTTCCTCTCTGCCTGACCCCTTCGGGCTATCATGGTTTCACTTCTTCCCTCTGCCGGACCCTTCAGGACGTGGGCTATCATGGCTTTCCACTTCTTCTTCCTCTCTGCCGTGACCCTTCAGGACAGGCTATCATGGCTTTCCCTTCTTCTTCCTCTCTGCCGTGACCCTTCAGGACGTGGAGGCTATCATGGCTTTCCCTTCTTCTTCCTCTCTGCCGTGACCCTTCCAGGACGTGGGCTATCATGGCTTTCACTTCTTCTTCCCTCTGCCGTGACCCTTGGGCTATCATGGCTTTCCTTCTTCTTCCTCTCTGCCGTGACCCTTCAGGAGGTAGGCTATCATAACTCCATCTGTCACTTGGCTTTCCACTTCTTCTTACTCTCTGCCGTGACCCTTCAGACGTGGGCTATCATGGCTTTCCACTTCTTCTTCCTCTCTGCCGTGACCCTTCAGGAGGTGTGGGCTATCATGGCTTTCCACTTCTTCTTCCTCTGCCGTGACCCTTCAGGACGTGGGCTATCATGGCTTTCCACTTCTTCTTCCCCTCTCTGCCCGTGACCCTTCAGGACGTGTGGGCTATCATGGATTTCCACTCTTCTTCCTCTCTGCCGTGACCCTTCAGGACGTGGGCTATCATGGCTTTCCACTTCTTCTTCCTCTCTGCCGTGACCCTTCAGGACGTGGGCTATCATGGCTTTCCACTTCTTCTTCCCTCTGCCGTGACCCTTCAGGGAGGGCTAAGGCTTTACTTCTTCTTCCTCTCTGCTGACCCTTCAGGACGTTGGGCTATCATGGCTTCCTTCTTCCTCCTCTGCCGTGACCCTTCAGGACTATTGAGGCTATCATGGCTTTCCACTTCTTCTTCCTCTCTGCCGTGACCCTTCAGGACGTGGGCTATCATGGCTTTCCACTTCTTCTTCCTCTGCCGTGACCCTTCAGGACGTGGGCTATCATGGCTTTCCACTTCTTCTTCCTCTCTGCCGTGACCCTTCAGGACGGGCTATCATGGCTCCACTTCTTCTTCCTCTCTGCCGTGACCCTTCAGGACGTGGGCTATCATGGCTTTCCTTCTTCTCTCTGCCGTGACCGCTTCAGGCCGTGACCCATCAGGACGTGGGCTATCTTAGCTCCACTTCTCTTACTCTCTGCCGTGACCCTTCAGGACGTGGGCTATCATGGCTTTCACTTCTTCTTCCTCTCTGCCGTGACCCTTCCAGGACGTGGGCTATCATGGCTTTCCCTTCTTCTTCTCTCTGCCGTGACCCTTCAGGAGGTTGGGCTATCATGGCTTTCCTTCTTCTTTCCTCTCTGACCCTTCCATTAGGCTATCATGATTTCCTTCTTCTTCCTCTCTGCCGTGACCCTTCAGGATCGTGGGCTATCATGGCTTTCTTCTTCTTCTCTCTGCCGTGACCCCCGTGGGCTATCAGCTTTCCAATTCTTCTTCCTCTCTGCCGTGACCCCTTCAGGGTGGGCTATCATGGCTTTCACTTCTTCTTCCTCTCTGCCGTGACCCTTCAGGAGGCCTCATGGCTTTCCCTTCTTCTTCCTCTGTGGGACCCTTATCACCTGGCTTTCCACTACTTCTTTCTTGACCCTTCTCTGGGCTATCATGGCTTTCACTTCTTCTTCCTCTCTGCAGTGACCCTTCAGGAGGTGGGCTATCATGGCTTTCCACTTCTTCTTCCTCTCTGCCGTGACCCTTCAGGTTGTGGGCTATCATGGCTTTCCTTCTTCTTCCTCTCTGCCGTGACCCTTCAGGACGTGGCAGGCCTATCATGGCTTTCCACTTCTTCTTCCTCTCTGCGTGACCCCATCAGGACGTGGGCTATCATGGCTTTCCACTTCTTCTTCCTCTCTGCCGTGACACCAGGACGTGGGCTATCTGATTTCAACCTTCTTCCTCTCCGTGACCCTTTAGGACGTGGGCTTCATGGCTTCTTCTTCCTCTCTACCGTGACCCTTCAGGAGGTGGTTGGGCTTTCACTTCTTCTTCCTCTCTCCTCTCTGCCGTGACCCTTCAGGCTATCATGGCTTTCCACTTCTTCTTCCCTCTCTACCCTTCAGGACGTAGGCTATCGCGCTTCCACTTCTTCTTCCTCTCTGCCGTGACCCTTCCAGGACGTGGGCTATCATGGCTTTCCACTTCTTCTTCCTCTCTGCCGTGACCCTTCAGGACATTGGGGCTATCATGGCTTTCCACTTCTTCTTCCTCTGCCGTGACCCTTCAGGAGGTGGGCTATCATGGCTTTCCCTTCTTCTTCCCTCTCTGCCGTGACCCTTCAGGGTGGGCTATCATGGCTTTCCACTTCTTCTTCCTCTCTGCCGTGACCCTTCAGGGTGGGCTATCATGGCTTTCCTTCTCCTCTCTCATGACCCTTCAGGACGTGGGCTATCATGGCTTTCCACTTCTTCTTCCTCTCTGCCGTGACCCTTCAGGACGTGGGCTATCATGGCTTTCCACTTCTTCTTCTTCTCTGCCGTGACCCTTCAGGACGTGGGCTATCATGGCTTCCTTCTTCTTCCTTCCTCTCTGCCGTGACCCTTCAGGACGTGGGCTATCATGGCTTCCACTTCTTCTTCCTCTCTGCCGTGACCCTTCAGGACGTGGGCTTCTTCTTCTTCTTCCTCTCTGCCGTGACCCTTCAGGACGTGGGCTATCGTGACCCTTCAGGACAGCCCAGGCTATTTCACTTCTTCTTCCTCTCTGCCGTGACCCTTCAGGAGGTGGGCTATCATGGCTTTCCACTTCTTCTTCCTCTCTGCCGTGACCCTTCAGGAGGTGGGCTATCATGGCTTTCCACTTCTTCTTCCTCTCTGCCGTGACCCTTCAGGAGGTGGGCTATCATGGCTTTCCACTTCTTCTTACTCTCTGCCGTGACCCTTCAGGTGTAAGGCTATCATGGCTTTCCACTTCTTCTTCTCTCTGCCGTGACCCTTCAGGTTCTGCCGTGGGGCTATGGGCTCCACTTCTTCTCCTCTCTGCCGTGACCCTTCCAGGAAGGTGGGCTATCATGGCTCACTTCTTCTTCCTCTCTGCCGTGACCCTTCAGGACGTGGGCTATCATGGCTTTCCTTTCTTCTTCTCTCTGCCTGACCCTTGCCAGGGCTATCATGGCTTTCACTTCTTCTTCTCTCTGCCGTGATCCTTCAGGAGGTGGGCTATCATGGCTTTCCACTTCTTCTTCCTCTCTGCCGTGACCCTTCAGGAGGTGGGCTATCATGGCTTTACTCTCTGCCGTGACCCTTCAGGACAGCCTTGGGCTATCAGGCTTTCCACTTCTTCTTCCCTCTCTGCCGTGACCCTTCAGCTATCATGGCTTTCAACTTCTTCTTCCTGGGCTGACCCTTCATGGCTATCATGGCTTTCCCTTCTTCTTCCTCTCTGCCGTGACCTTTCAGGACGTGGGCTATCATGGCTTTCCACTTCTTCTTCCTCTCTGCCGTGACCCTTCAGGACGTGGGGCTATCATGGCTTTCCACTTCTTCTTCCTCTCTGCCGTGACCCTTCAGGACGTGGGCTATCATGGCTTTCACTTCTTCTTCCTCTGCGTGACCCTTCAGGTGGGCTATCATGGCTTTCCCTTCTTCTTCCTCTCTGCCGTGACCCTTCAGGAGGTGGGCTATCATGGCTTTCCACTTCTTCTTTCTCTGCCGTGACCCCTTCCATTGGGCTATCTTGGCTTTCCACTTCTTCTTCCTCTGTGACCCTTCAGGAGGTGGGCTATCATGGCTTTCCACTTCTTCTTCTCTCTGCCGTGACCCTTCAGGACGTGGGCTATCATGGCTCCCTTCTTCTTCCTCTCTGCCGTGACCCTTCAGGGGCTATCTTGGCTTTCCACTTCTTCTTCCTCTGCCGTGACCCTTCAGGACGTGGGCTATCATGGCTTTCCACTTCTTCTTCCTCTGCCGTGACCCTTCAGGACGTGGGCTATCATGGCTTTCCCCTTCTTCTTCCTCTCTGCCGTGACCCTTCAGGAGGTGGGCTATCATGGCTTTCCACTTCTTCTTCCCTCTCTGCCGTGACCCTTCAGGAGGTGGGCTATCATGGCTTTCACTTCTTCTTCCTCTCTGCCGTGACCCTTCAGGACGTGGGCTATCATGGATTTCCACTTCTTCTTCCTCTCTGACCCCCCGTGCTTTCCACTTCTTCTTCCTCCAGGACGTGGGCTATCATGGCTTTTCCACTTCTTCTTCCTCTCTGCCGTGACCCTTCAGGACGTGGGCTATCATGGCTTTCCACTTCTTCCTCTCTGCCGTGACCCTTCAGGAGGTGGGCTATCATGGCTTTCCACTTCTTCTTCTTCCTCTCTGCCGTGACCCTTCAGGACGTGGGCTATCTGCTTTCCACTTCTTCTTCCTCTCTGCCGTGACCCTTCAGGAGGTGGGCTATCATGGCTTTCCACTTCTTCTTCCTCTCTGCCGTGACCCTTCAGGGTGGGCTATCATAGCTTTCCACTTCTTCTTCCTCTCTGCCGTGACCCTTCAGGACGTGGGCTATCATGGCTTTCCACTTCTTCTTCCTCTCTGCCGTGACCCTTCAGGACGTGGGCCATCATGGCTATCATGGCTTTCCACTTCTTCAGGACTCTCTGCCGTGACCCCTTCAGACGTGGGCTATCATGGCTTTCCACTTCTTCTTCCTCTCTGCCGTGACCCTTCAGGACGTGGGCTATCATGGCTTTCCACTTCTTCTTCCTCTCTGCCGTGACCCTTCAGGACGTGGGCTATCATGGCTTTCCACTTCTTCTTCCTCTCTGCCGTGACCCTTCAGGACGTGGGCTATCATGGCTTTCCACTTCTTCTTCCTCTCTGCCGTGACCCTTCAGGACGTGGGCTATCATGGCTTTCCCTTCTTCTTCCTCTCTGCCGTGTAGGCTATCATGGCTTTCCACTTCTTCTTCCTCTCTGCCGTGACCCTTCAGGACGCGGGCTATCATGGCTTTCCTTCTTCTTCCTCTGCCGTGACCCTTTAGGCTATCATGGCTTTCCACTTCTTCTTCCTCTCCGTGACCCTTCAGGTTGTGGGCTATCATGGCTTTCCACTTCTTCTTCCTCTCTGCCGTGACCCTTCAGGAGGTGGGCTATCATGGCTTTCACTTCTTCTTCCTCTCTGCCGTGACCCCTTCAGGACGTGGGCTCTCATGGCTTTCCACTTCTTCTTCCTCTCTGCCGTGACCCTTCAGGACGTGGGCTATCATGGCTTCCTTTGACCCTTCACATGGGCTTCTTCTTCCTCTCTGCCGTGACCCTTCAGGACGTGGGCTATCATGGCTTTCCACTTCTTCTTCCTCTCTGCCGTGACCCTTCAGGACTATGGGCTATCATGGCTTTCCACTTCTTCTTCCTCTCTGCCGTGACCCTTCAGGACGTGGGCTATCATGGCTTTCCACTTCTTCTTCTCTCTGCCGTGACCCTTCAGGACGTGGGCTATCATATTTCATTCTTCTTCCTCTCTGCTGACCCTTCCAGGACGTGGGCTATCATGGCTTTCCCTTCTTCTTCCCTCTCTGCCGTGACCCTTCAGGACGTGGGCTATCATGGCTTTCCACTTCTTCTTCCTCTCTGCCGTGACCCTTCAGGACGTGGGCTATCATGGCTTTCCTTCTTCTTCTCTGCCGTGACCCTTCAGGACGTGGGCTATCATGGCTTTCCACTTCTTCCTCTCTGCCGTGACCCTTCAGGACGTGGGCTATCATGGCTTTCCACTTCTTCTTCCTCTCTGCCGTGACCCTTCAGGAGGTGGGCTATCATGGCTTTCCACTTCTTCTTCCTCTCTGCCGTGACCCTTCAGGACGTGGGCTATCATGGCTTTCCACTTCTTCTTCCTCTCTGCCGTGACCCTTCAGGACGTGGGCTATCATGGCTTTCCACTTCTTCTTCCTCTCTGCCGTGACCCTTCAGCAGTTAAATACTTCTATCTACGTGCTTCTGGCGAAACTGCTAGAAGTGAGTCAAGTGAATTCCACAATAAATCTCCAACTGCAGGATATCTACAAACCGCCCCAAGCGGTCAGATATGTCACAAGGCCGGATTTAATGTGGGGTGTCCGAACCCGAACCCTCGGCCCAAAATCTTTCGTAGACCTCATATAAAACTGGGTCGGGTAGCTGTTTCCCGAGACGAGAGTCTGCTCTTCGACATAGCTTCGTCTGGGGACGCTCTCTGCCCGGAGGCAGAGAGTTTGACCAGCACAGCTGGAGACGAATCTCCAACTGCAGGATACTTACCAACCGTCTCATGCGGTCAGATGTGGCACAAGGCAGAATTTAATGTGGGGTATGCGAGCCCGTAGGCTCGGCCAAAAATTCCCCATTGACCCCGTATAAAACGGGGTCGGGTAACTGTTCCAAAAATGAGACTCTGCCCTACGACAAAGCCTTGCCTGAAGGCACAGAGTTTGACCAGTACAGCTGGAGATGAATCACCAACTGTAGACCAACATACAGTATTTACTACCGTATTTGTGTGAATGGGGACATACCCATTATCCTCCGTAGGTATGCTACAACAATTCCTTTCTTTGTTTTTTTTTTGTCAATACAGGATATATGAATACAAAATACACATTATTGAAATTCAGTTTCGAACTGTATATCTAGTCGCTACTTTTCAAAAAAGAGGACGCTGAGAACATCCGCACTGACCAACCCAAGTTGTGCAAATGGATGGCAGAGCGAGGACTGGGAAGGATAATAAAAAAAAAAAAAGCCATGACTACCCACATCTTGAAAGGACACAACACCTAAAAGAAGAAGAAGAAAAAGAATAAAGATGCTTCCAACCGAATCATGGACTTCATCAAACATCTTCACTCCTACTGCTGTGTTAGTAATTAAACAACATGCGATGTTAATTTTTTCTCTACACAGGATAAATGAACTCCGAAGACACATTACACCAAGCCCATTTATATTCAACTATCTAGGAAGTATTTTAAAAGAAGACGAAAATCCGAAGGCACATTGGAACAGGGAAAGTGCCTTCCATAAACTAAACAAAGTATTAAGAAACAATTTTTTTTTTCTTAGAAACAAAGAAAAGAGTGTTGAACTGCTATCCAATATCACAGACGAAGAGGAAACTTGTGTAGTTCTGCAGAAGGATGCGGAGAATACAGTAGTTTGGTTTGGTTTGGTTTGTTTTATGGCATATCAAATTCAGGGGGTTATTTAATGTCAACAATTTATATATAAATACATAGGGATAAAAAATGTACTCTTTGTAACAAAATCACTTTGTAAATCAAGTTTCATTAACGCTTTTGTAACATTTATTTCCTTCGAAAATATATTGCTAGTAATAATGTATTTCTGTTAATTTTTTTCTTCAAATATTTATTGCTGGTAATAATTCTTTTTACAAATTCTGGTATTAAAACCTATTTTTACATTTGCATAGTGTTTTAGTTTAGTTGTGAATTTTTGTCCATGACTGGGACTCTAACAGGTGCTCTCACCCCGGATCAGGGTGGTCCTAGGAACACCAGCAATTAAGAGGTGGTTCCACACTGCTCAAAATCTCCTGATCAGAGGCCTTGTTGTCGGATGTAGTTTATCGTCTTACCCAGCACGTGGATGTAGTTTATCGTCTTACCCAGCACGCGGATGTAGTTTATCGTCATACCCAGGATGGGAATACAATAGACGGAGTATATAGGCAACGAAGAACTCTAAAGGAAAATGGAAACAAAAAGGACACTTAAAATCAGAACGAGACAGAAATTTTGTTCTACAGGAGGATGCTGAGATTACCATAGACGGAGCATGTAAATAACGAGCAAATCTTAAGCGAAATTGAAACAAAAAGGACATTTAGAGTAAAAATCAGATGAAGCCAGTTGGAATTCTTGGACACATAATGAGAAAAGAGGGATTGGAGAATCTGACACTCACAGGGCATACTGAAGGCAAGAGAAACAGAAAGTAATCTACTTAACAAAATTGTGTCTATGTATGACTGGAAAAAGACTGGGGGGATACTAAGAAGGTAAGCATTATTTAGAGCGACAAAGGATAGGAAGTTGTGGCGATCCATGAACACCCACGTCCTGAAGAAGGAGAATACTTCCAACCGAATCATCTCCATGGGGTTCATCAATCCTCATCTGCCACCAAACTTGAAAAGAAAAACATGCAAGTTTTTTTCTTAAGTTTTTACAACACATGGTGTATTAACTTATCCCCTCAAGCCTTTCACAGCAGTTACTGCTTCCAACCGAACCATCTCCGTGGGCTTCATCAATCATCTTCACTTCTGCTGCTGTCTCCGTAACGATACAAATTGCATTGCCTCACGTGTACCTTGTCTGCAACTATATTTCTTTCGGTCTATATAAATACCGAATATACGCCACTCAAAGACGGCTTTGCTTGAATGATTTATTTTTTACGAGTTATCAACCTTGTGCTGGTTATTTAAAGCCATGATTTTTACTGAGAAAAGAACTATCAATTAATACATAGCTGGGGGAGAAGAGGCAGATTCATATCTGTCCCAAGAGTATCTGTGTAGCGATTTTCCAAGCGTAGCTCAGGTGTGGCACATGGCCGAACGTAGGGGGCTCCCAGTGAGAATCGAACTCACTATTCAGTCGTAATTGTTCTAGCGAGACAAGCTTGTTAACCATTACACCACCTCGACGTGCCCTAAGAGTATCTGAGTATAAGAAAATATAACGAACTCGACTGGAATTGGAACATGGCTCTCCAATTTCCAATTCTGTGCCGTTATCCATTAAACCAACCACACATCCAAAGTTACAGCACCTGATATTTCCTAGCGGTCACCCGTCTTGGTACTGACCTTGCTCGACGTTGCTTAACTTCAAAATCGGTTTTGAATTGTTTAAAAAAAAAAGATAGAGAATAAAGCGCTGCTGAGAACTTTTGTACACGTCTAAAAGAACTAGACATTTTGTGTCCTTGTAGACCGTTTGAAATAGATATAGAATTATCTCTATATATGTCATTTGGTACAAAGTTAACATTATAAAAATAAACACTTTGTGGAATTTAAAAGCCACAAAGCGTCTCTACATTTGTCAGAAATTAGACCTTTTGATGCAATTTCAAATTGTATTTCTTATAATAATCTCACAAGTCTTTATAAAATAATAATAAAGAAAATTATAATGGGAATAGAATTCCTTTAATTAAAATCTATTTTAAACTGGTTCATTATGAGAAGCTGAATATAAGTTTAAACTAGTTTGATTTTAAACTCAATAAGAATTGCTGATCGTAAAAATAAGCAACACCTGGAAATAGCGATGTGTTATTGTTGAAACTTGACTAATGCATGGAATAATAATACAACACAAAATGTACTTAGAACAAAATGTATTGAAACTAGAAAGTGTACACAATATTTACATATAGTCTTTTGTATATTCTTGGGAAGACCGTTCCTGGAGAATGTGTTGACTTAGTCGCAGTCGGGCACAGTCTCTGGATTGAATCTCTTGATTCCTTCCCTCGTCTTCCCGGTACCAACCAGATTTATATGGTCGGTACTCCACTATGCAAATTAGGTGAATCCTACCACAACAGTTATAGAGTAGTTTCACAGTGGAGGCTTGTATTTCACTAAGTCGCTTCTTAAATAGGTTCGACGTACAAAACGTTAGGAACTTGATATAAGAGTTAATGACGCAGCAATCTAGTTGTGGTGGCTGATACTTTAATGTCCGACATCGACTGACTGACCAACTCACTGAGCTCCCCCGCGCCTGCTACTACTACTACTAATTATAGGTGGGAGAGTCTATTAACAATAGAATAGATATGTTCCAGTATAACACGATATGCGACTGTCTGGGCATAAAACTGCCTTAAGAATAGATAGGTTCGTTTATCGCCCGGTTCACAACCGTCCCCAGGCTTTTGGGCAGGAGTTAGAGGTTTATCTTTTGTTTTCTGTTCAGGATTGGATTTCTAGTTCCTTCTAAAGTATTTTCCTTCTATTTCGCTCACAGTATCCCCTTGCGCCTTAGTGGCGTCATCGCCTTACTTGGGGTGAATTGATTAAAAAAAAAGACGTCGTCGTTAAATCCTATCTTTTCTGTATCTTATTATACAGCTGACGTGAAGAAAATCAATTTAAGCGAATTAAGCAGATCATCTTAACTATGTGTGCAAACCTCGTGATGAGATCATAGCCACCGCGGCCAACGCCATCTCAAATATCAAAGTTCCCAATCCGACGTCTGATGATGATAATAACACAGGTGAGACATGCCAATCCGTTCAGAAACAAATTGTAGCGAGACACTTTGTCCTTAAAATTGAATTAAAAAGCTTTTTTTAAAAAAAACAACTTGAAATGCGTAGACAAGAAAGACATTGGTTGTCACACGCTTGATAAAATTTAAACAAAATTCAAATCTTACATTATGGCTTTGATGCAAATGTTTACAGCGCTATTTTTGACAAAATCGGATAATTATGTAAGTTCATAGCATCATTATTCAACCATCAAAATCTTTTTGAGAAAAAATATTTTATGTTTATAAATTCATAGAATGATCATTCATTTTTTAAATATTTTCAGCTTGATACCTACGCACTTACAACAACTTTTAGCGAGACTGTGTTTCATCACATTAAATTAATGCAAAATTTCTAGCAATTTTTTTACAATGTTCTTTATATAAATTCATAGCATCATTATTCAGTATTTTTCTTAGATTTTTATAGTTTTATGCTACATAACGTGACAGGCAAAATTACTCTTGTGGGAGCCTAAACATGGAAAACGGAAGACAGGGCGACTGCTTAACACGTATGTGGATCAGCTAAGAATAACGAAACATAGGAAAATAATGGAAGGACTAGGTGATGGTAGCTCGAGAAAAGAAGAAGAAGAAGAAGAAGAAGAAGAAGAAGAAGAAGAAGAAGGAGGTAGGAGGGGAGGAGGATGAGGAGGAGGAAGAAGAAGAAATCCTGCACTTC
>CAHIKZ030003185.1:332500-392500 GCA_903632075.3 Acanthosepion pharaonis
CACACACACACACACACACACACACACACACACACACACACACACACACACATCCTGCCTTTTACAGAAAGAGATGAATAATAATAATAATAATTATAATTATTATTATTATTAGCAGGTTAGAATGTTCGCTTTCTGACCACGAAACCCGGGTTTGAGTCTCGCCATGGTCGATTTGTCAGAAAGGTGACTTCTTGATGCTATCGGTCAGAAGGAGGCGATCCCAGCATGCTAGGAAAGTACCTGATGGGTTGACTTAAGCCTTGTGATTGAAATTGGATAAACGGAACCCTTGGGTCCCTCGATGGCTGTGCTAGCACGAAGTCAAAGTTCATCTTGACGGTGGGTTTGAGCGCGCTGGCCTTCAGGTTGTTAATCACGCTAGATAACACGCTTTTCTCCTAGAAACTGCAACTAAGTTCTGCTCAGCATAGTTGCAGTATAAGACACGGGTGGGCTCTGTGGGTGTTGAACAAACACAAAATGCGCCTGAGCAAGCGTCTGCAATATAAATTAGCTAGCCGCCATATTAGAGGGATATTCTCGAATAATTCGATACCTGTCGCTTCGCTGACAGCAAAATGATTATTTTTTTTTCATTTAAATAATTTGTTTATTTAAAATACATTTATGAGAAAATATATTCACTTTAAATATAGAAGGAGTCATAGAAATGACCCAAAGGGCCGGACATATCGGCTTATATCCTTTTCCTGTTAACCAGAGGTTGTTGCCAGACAAAGAAGTTAGTCCTCACGAAACAGGTGTTCATTTCAATTTCATTTCAATTTTATGTGAATATATAGTTTAATTCAATAGCAGCACCAGACATATTTTTAAAATATCTAAAAGACAAAAACTCATAAAAAAAAAAATTATTACCGAATAATTTCCGAAAATTCAGTCATATAATCATGTAAGCTGGCTGGGTTAAAAGTTAACTTTTTTTTCTTGTCTCCGTCTTTTATAGCTCAACCCAGGGTAGGGATCATACAGACTGATTGGGAGTAGAAAGTATTATTCCGATATATTATTTCAAACTCAATGAAATTGTGTGTATGCGCATGTGCGTATTATGTGTGTGTACATTAAAAAGCACCTGTAAGTCACACACAACACATATATACATTGCATACACAGATGCAATTACATACATATAGACAAGTTGTGATAGACAAAGCATCAGAGAGAGAGAGAGAGAGAGAGAGAGAGAGAGAGAGAGAGAGAGAGAGGGAGAGAGAGAGAGCTGCAAACCAACAAAGGATAACGCTGGAATACAAATAAACAACGTCTGAAAACCATGAAGGAGTGTGAACCGGACGTTGTTTATTTGGATTCCAGCGTTATTTTGTTGGTTTTTTGTGTCTATCGTCCAGTTTACACTTTATCCCCTTATTTTGAACAAAGGTTTAGATTTTCTGTTTAGGATTTCTGATTCCTTCTAAATTCTACTCCAACTCTATACTTGTAACGTTTCCAACGGAGCACTGAAATGTTATTCCCTAATTAAATATTAACCTCTTCAAGTCTAAAGTTAGCCGTTATCTCTCCTGCATAGCTCCAACAACTTCACTTCTTGCCCTTTCTTACGTTCATACAACACCACAAAATAACCCTCTACCTTAAATGGCTCTTGAGTCTTGTACTGAGTGAATATTAAAAAAAAAAAAGAAGCCCAATATAACGATCACGACACCCAGCCTGATAATGAGTTCTAAGCATCACAGACAAATATGCATGAGATGCTGACAGGTTTTGAGAAAAGCAGCGTATCTTAATAGTCATCTATCCAGGAGAAGGATATATTAGGTTGGTGCAAAAATAATGACGTAATAATGTCGTTTTTTGACGTATTTTTTAACGTCAAAAAACGACATTCTTACGTCATTATTTTTGCCCCAACCTAATAAAACCTGCCGCTTTGACCTCAAGTCATTTCCTAATAATCTAATTGAATGCCCGCATCACCAGTTACACTAGTTAACATAAGACGCTTCCCTCGATGAGGAAATGTCTAGTCAGTTAAAAACGAAAGAATATACTTAAAAATTTTAACTTAGAAAAATTCTTCAAATGGAAATTAGGAGAAATCACTATCAAGTCTGGATCATATGATTTTAGGCACCATTTCATTTTAAAACCACGCAAAAATGCAAACCTAGATGTTGTTTGTACGCAGGGGGGGGTGCAGTGACTTGGCAGTGAATCCATTCCACATTTGGGATACAACTTCTATTGAACTGGACTAAAAGAGAAAAGTCAACACGGAACTTGAATTGCAATAGACAAATCATGAGATATTGTAACAGATAATACAGAGTAACCCGGATATAAGAGACCCGGATATAAGAGAAACCCGGATATAAGAGAGATTTTCTCTGGTCCCAAATTAGAGCCTGTGTTAATGTAAACAAAATAGACCAAACCCGGATATGAGAGAAACCCGGATATAAGAGACTTCTTCTCCGGTCCCGACAACTCTCTTATATCCGGGTTACACTGTATCTTAAACCAGTTAGAAAGACTGGTGACTATCGATATACTTGTTAATGGCTGTAAAACCCGAGTGATAGCAGTTTATATCCCAAATGAAAAAAAAAAGCTGTTCTACACAGGACTAAGTTCTTTGTACTAGAAAACAAAACATGAAAACTGCACATTAATGGGAATTTTAATGTTATCTCTAGTCTTTTTGGGTTTACATTCTGTGTTAAACTAGAGTGCAAATTGCCGACCCGAAATCTTAATGTAATCATATCTTTATTGGCCAATGCATTCCAAGGATACTCGGACGGAACCCTAAGTTGAAAAGATTGATTTCCTGGAGATGAAACGTTGCTAACCTCTCGTTACTCTGGAGCTATTTTCATAGCATATGTTCGGGTGAACTATATTCTTTGGTTCCACAAGCTTAGATCTTCACAGCTACGACCCGCCATGCCAAGTACACTGAGTCTGTCCATCACCATTTCCTTCATCTTCCATTAGTAAGTTGTATTCAGTCAGTTTCTTCAACGGAACTGTTGCAATGTCGAACGGACTCCCTAGGAGATGCTTTCATGATAATTACAATATTAATCTCTTCTTCAAGTCGAGGGAAAGCCGTTATCTATCTTACATATTCAAAAAATATGCAACCTATTGCTTCAACTCTATACATCCCATCAATATCCCGTCTACCTTGAGGGGCACTTAGGCCATATATTGGTCTTATAGTGATGCATATGCCTGTTCAATATTTATCTGGCTGGATGTCATTCTTCATATCATCCTATCATCAACATCCCCATTCGGTAATACTCTGCCTTGAGGGGCACTTAGGTCTTGTATTGGGCAACTAATAGTGAAAAAAAAAAGAAGAATATTTGGTATCTTTGCGTTGGTAGCTGTGATGGATATACCTAGTCTATATTTATCTGACTAGATATCATTCTTATCAGCCTAAGAATGTCCTTTTTTTTGTTTGACCTGGGCGTACCCTAGATTCACGGAGAGGAGTGGACTATTATGCACCCGCGCTGACCCAATACGTGTTCTTAAGGGCGAATGTTATACGCTTAAGCGATCATGTCCCTTTTTGCGTAAGTGAATATGATAACGAACACGACTAGAATTTGAACTCGGTTCTCCGATTTCTCATTACGAGCCATTATCCATGACACCCCTCGCACACCCAAGCTTGCAGGATCTGGCATTCCCAAGTGGTCATCCATCTAAGTATTGACCAGCTTGCCTCGTTAGATGAAACTGAAAGTTCCAACGTGATGTGGCGGCAAGCAATAGGTATATTAGACGTCGTATATTTTTACTCCAGAGTTTGTTGGTGTTTTGCTCTCTCACTAAATAATTAAAGATGCAGATAAAATGGTAGTCTCCTTGTAACGCTTCAGTAAGCATCTGACCCCCACATGTTATCCTCTACCTTCATAAGAGTCAGATCATATGGAGTAGTGTTGTGTGGGAGCTGCCTAGACAGCACTTTCTAGATTCGATAGAGTCCAAAAGCGTCTCAGAGTCCTTGTGAGACTCCAACCTCTCTCTCTCTCTCTCTCACACACACACAGGCGGGATGTGACAAGCATCTCGCTGCTCTATCGTTACTTTCAAGGAAAGTGCTCGGAAGAACTACATTCCTTGATTCCACCAGGCCCAACCATCACGGCAAGGACCCGCCATGCCGCTTCTACTGTTGAAAACCACCCACATTTCCATCTGTTGGAATAACTTCCACTCTTCCTGCGTACCACTACTCCGTGGGACCGACTCCCAAGAGGATATTTTCCCGATCACTACAATTTTAACCTGTTCAAGTCTAAGGTTAACAGTTACCTTCATCTCCTATCCGTACAAACAGCTTCCTAACGTAACCCTCTACCATGAGTGACCCCCGAGCCTTGTACAGAATGAACCTTGCTGTAAAAAAAAAAAAAATTAATGTTATTAATATTTACGTGATGCTGCAGTATGACTACTCTAGATCGATAGCAAAATACTAAATTCGTTGATAAAAGAGTTCTATTGCAGTCAACCATTACACTGTATGTGCGACATGAAAAAGTAAAGTATTCTTTTACTTAACAAAATGATGGAAGTTTTTGTGTAACGTAATATTTCTCGAAAAAGGCAATTTCCTTATGAATAAACACGTGTGCAGTGCCCAGGGAATGCGCTCCTCTGTCCAGCTGCGTACTCTTGAGTAACCCTTCACCTTATGTCAACATATTGTATGTTCGTTAAGGCTAGTGAACGCTTGCAATACATATTCATACTTTTCGTTGGTTAGTTTGTTGAATCTATACATAGAAAGTGCCAATTAACGGCACCTGGTCACGTGTGCCTATTTGACATCCGGAAGTAAACACTGGCGTCGCAAGTAACCGAAGATTCAAGCCGGGACAGTGCAGAAATGGTTGTCAAATGAGTCTCAACACCTTTGCTCGATAGGGAAACTTGATTATCAAATTGTTTGCCTTTAGCTATTTTCTTTTTAATTTTTTTTAAAAACCTGTTTAAAAGGAATGTGCTTGCGTTTCTTTGATAATAGAAGTAACTCGCTGGGCAAGTCTGAACGAATTCTTTAGACAAACATTTATTTGCCCACATTAATAATTGGATTAAGTTTCATAAGAATTCGCAAATTAGGGATAATTATCCAATGTTGAATGTGGAAACATTTCAGGTGAGTGGGACTAAGCGTTTAGATATTGTTGCACTTTAGAAATAATCATAGGCGGGAATACAACAATACTCGGGTTGTTGAATTTATTTTCTTTGCTGTTTTTTATCATTATTATTATTATTATTCCGACCGAAACATTCTGCAAACTTCTTCTGGTGTATAATTCGCATGGAAGAGGACTGTAATTTTTAAAGGAAAATATTTTCTTGGGGTTACAAAATCTAATAAATATTTATGAAAATGGGATAAATTTTAATCCTCATAAAATGGCAGTGCAAAACAAGAAAGAGAAATAAAATAATTAATAAAAAGGGGAGAAAAATATAAAACGAGTTGACCTGTTCATTTACACAGACTCGTGAGGCATATGGCGCTACAGCTCTCAGCCATACTCGGTGTTCCCAACCAAGTAAGTTTTTAAGTAATTAAGATGCTAGTCTCATGCGCAAACGATTCTGAATCCACTGTTGTCCTGCTTCTGGGCTGGTTGCCAACCAGGGCTAAAGAGCCTAACTTGCCCTGCTAAATACTCCAACGGATTTCCTTGATTCACTTAGAGTTCTTTATTTAAGGCGTCTTGTCTAGTTCATTTGTGTTGTGCGGATGTCTCATTTACTCTACAATATATTATAAAAGACATTTTCAGTAATTCAAACATTTGAACTAAGAAAGTCTTTTCTCAAAATTCAAAAAGTATCTTACCGTATCAATTGTAGATATGGGTAGAGACTCGTGAGATGAATGGCTCCACAATTCCCAGCCACAATCTGTGTTCCGTACCAAGTAAGTTTTTATATAATTAAGTTGCTAGTCCCATGTTCAAACGATTTTTAATCCACTGTTGTCCTCCTTCTAGGCTGGTTATTAACCAGGGTGAAATAGCCCAACTTGACCTGCTAAATAGCAAGGCAGGTTGTGCTCATTAGGGGAGAAGAAAGGGTTTCATACCTTAGAAGAAATAGTGTCATACTTTTTCCAAGGTTTGTGATTGATTTCTTTCTTTCTTAAGGCTCATCACCACTTTGCAGGTTATTTAAAGTCTTCAAATATTTTGAATTGTAAAAAAATTGTAAATTTAATAATGATTTTCTGATACAAATTCTGCTATTTACCCCATAGCTGGGGGTGGGGAGAAGAGAAATAGCGGATTCATACCTTCCCTTAGGGTATTTTCATGTACGTGTATATAACAAAACCGACTAGAACTAGAACTCGGTCCTCTGACTTCTTTTTCGAATCGTTATTCTTTACACCAACTGCACATCCAAACTTTCAGCCTAAGACGACAGTAAGCACATCTTCCGAAGGTATTTGCGCTTAATTGAATGAAACTAACTAGAATTCGAAATCCACCCCCGAGTTCCCATTCCGAACCGCTGTCCATTGCATCACCTGCGCATCCATTCCATTCTGAGCGACTCGTATAAAACAAGTGATTCCATATTTTTAATTTTTTTTATCTACTTCTTTCTATGCTAATGAAAGGAAATCCCAGCGGCCTGAAATTCATACACAGGCCTGACTAATATACCTGTCTATCAGGTTAACATAAACCACTTCTTTCAGTTTTAGCATATATGGGTGTGGCCTTTTTAGATTCCTCAAATTAAACTTTAAGGGTAATCTGGATTCAAAGATTATTATTTTTGTTTTTCGTTCATTTATATGAGTTATTATAAATTCAATTTTTGTCAGTCAGGATTACGGTCATATTACGTTGAAACCCCAGTCCTCGTACGATCACCGAAGTTAAGCAACGTCGAGCTTGGTTAGTACCTAGACAGGTGATGGCTTCGGAATACTAGGTACTGTAGGCTTCGATGTGCGGGTGGTGAAATAGATAACGGCTCGGAATTGTTAATCGCAGAGCAGAGTTCCAATTCCAGTTTGGTTCGTGCCAATTCCCGTTGAATTTATTATCTTTAGTTACGAGCAAATACTCTTCGTAAAGCTATGGGTTAATTAAAACTTGTAACCCTAAACCCCCAAAAAATTTTACAATCTAAAAATATTTTTTTTTGTTTTAGATAACCTGCAAAGGGTTGATAAACCGTCGAAAACAAATCAAAAAAAGACGGGAGTCCTTTACCGTGGTTGGTTACCAGTCTAGGAGAAGGACACTTTCAAAACCGTATGCAGCTACTCTGCTTCCATCGACAAGATAATGGAGTTCACAATGATTCTATAAACACAACTGCGGTCAACCTAAGACTATGTCGATATAATATTATTACTTCTTTTACATACGGATTGTACAACTGATATCGCCTATTATTCCTCGCTTAGGCTACTTGCCGTGATGTCATTAGAAATTCTCCTCGACTGACTCCAACGGATTTCTTTTGACTCGCTTGCAGTTCCTTATTTAAGGCGTCTTGCCTAGTTCATTTGTGTTGTCGGGGGTGTTTTATTTACTCTATAATATTTTATAAAGATCATTTTCAAACATTTGAACAAAGAAAGTCTTTTCTCAAAATTCAAAAAGTATCTTTCCGTATCAACTGTAGATATGGGTAGGGCCTTAGTCTAGACTGGTAAAATGCTTACATATAAAATATTAATCCCAGGAAAAAGAGGGAAAATATAAAATGAAGAAAATTGTGTAAAGTCTTCCTGCTTACCTTTGAAATCAGTATTAGATTTTTTTTTAACTTGGAATAGAAAATAGGTGATTACATCACAGTTTAGGACACAAGATCTGCTAATACTCTTCTTCCTATTTCCTAAATGTTCATAATGCGACACATGATTAAATGAGAATTGGGTAGGCTAAAATTCAAAGTGATCAGTAACATAGGAAACAGGATGAATTTCTGAAACGAGGAGATGTCATTAATTAGAGTTACACTTGGTGTTCATCCTAATTTTTTTTAATCATTTCACCCAAGAAAAGGGATAATGCTAGTAAGAGGCAAGGGGTATGAAAGAAAATGTGAAAGAAAATGAGAAGCCATTAGTGAAGAAAAAGGACAATAAAAGAATAGCATTCAGGAAGAAAGAATATGATTATTGGCGTTACATTTAAATTTTTGACGATCATAACGTTTTGGCTCCTGTGTTCTTCCGTCATCTTCAGGTATCTGTCCATCCGAGTAGCGTTTAGGCAAAATGGAACTGAAAATGTTATTTAATCTGCGAATATCTGTCTATATTTGTGTGATGAAATAGTTAACTAGAACGATCTACCCCGGTGGACAAAATAAAGGGTTGGGTTCCAAATTACAAAGTATATCTCCTGAAGAAGGCCAAATCTTACAACGGCCGAAACGTCGTGAATTTTATAATAAAGAGGAGGACAACAGTCTGAACATTCTAAATAGTGTAAATAGTTAATCTACGGAGTTAGATTTTTTTCATTTCGTTGTTCATGTCTAAGGATATCTTGTCCCATTCTGTTTTAGTACCGCTCAGTTCTTGCTCGTTTTATTTTCACTTAGTCCGTTTTTGTCCAAGGATTATATTCAGAATTACTATGCCACGAAAATCCAAAGCCAATTTCAATTCACAACGCCATTGTCCCGTCGGATAATCCTGAGCCTAGAACTTAAACCGTATGTTTTTATTTGTTGTTACTATGATCTTGCTGCTCCCGAGGAAAGCAAGTACGTAATCCAGGTTTAAACCTTGGCCAAAAGACTGACCGTTGCTACTGGTTGGTCGTACACAAGTCAGGCTATCCGACTTCAGGATCTTAAAGACGAAAAGATAATTTTCATAGAATGTTTATAATCGTCTCTAAAGTGGAAAGAGTTGCATTTTATTGCGTCATGCGTGACAGAATTCGAGATAAATCATAAGCGACTATTGTTGAAATGTGGAAGTCATTTGAAACTGATAGGATCGAGGTAGACCAAGAGAATGATGCTTTCTTTACATCGAGGTCATTTACTTTCTGATAAAAAGATATCTCTTTCATGGCTTGCAGCTTGGCTGGAAGCTCATTACGGGGTGATGCCATTTACCAGAGCGAAACAGACCCTACCCTCCAATGTCTTTTGAATAGCAGGATAATAACAGAGAAGACTAAAAAGAATGAATTTAGTAGTGCGTACCTAACGGGTGTAGAATATAAAAAGACTTGGGCGTTGAGATAAAAAAAAAAAAAAATGGAAAAAAATAATGTAGCAAAGTGTAAAGCTGAAAAATATTTCCTCTGATAAATTCAGAGAACTAATATGTTTTACACAAATTTAGACCAGTGGTACCCAAACCTTTTCTAACTGCCGCTCCCCTGGCTCCTAGCCCACACGCTTCCCAAACCCACGTGAACACGCCTATTACTTGGTATTATATACATTAAAAATTCAAAACAAAAAATAATCTAATACTGGACACACAGACACACAGACACACACGTGCATTTTGGATTTTCTCAGATGCCGTTAGATAAACTACCGCCAGACAAACATCCATAGCTATATCGGTATACCCATAAAACTAGAGCACTGCTCCTTGCAGAGATCGCCTGTTTGATATGGCTGGCGTCCTGTTTAGATAATCTCAGAAAGATACAAACAAATATTCTGACTTTCAACTGTGGACAACAAAATAAAAGAAAATAGAGTTTCCAGTATAACTCTTTTTTAATCATTTCCCCCAAAGCAAGGCGATAATGCCACTAAGACGCAAGAGGCCAGTGGAAGTGAAAGAGAATGAAAAGATTTGAGAAGGATGCGAAAATTCAATCATAAACAGGAAACAGTGGATAAACGTCTACTCCTGTTCAAAAAACCGGAGAGAAGTTCGAACCGGACAGTGTAAGCAACTTAATGTTTGTCATATAGATTTTATAACAATAAAAAAAAGATTATTACTTTAACATGCTTATATTTCTGAAATGAGGTATTGTAACTATTTACACTATTTACATCATTCGGGCTGTTGTCCTCATCTTTATTGCCATATTCGCGACGTTTCGGCCGTTGTACGGTCTTCTTCAGTAGATATACGTTGGATTTATCTTTATTGAGTCCACGGGGATAGATGGTTTTAATTCCACGTGCCGTGCATTTTTTTGGATATCTCACTTTCAGTTAATTCCCTTTAGTAACTAAACTCTCTATGTTTTGTTTTTTTTTTTTTTTTTAAGTCTGCTGTGTGCAGGTAAAGATCTCACAACCCTTTGGGTCAAGTCACTTAACCAACGCTTTTATCCACTGGTTACTGAAGGGAATTAACTGAATCTGAGATATCCCAAAAAGGCATGGTATATGGAGTTAGAACACTCCCCATCCCCTGTGGACTAAATAAAGGGTTCCGTTCGAAATTCAAGTGTATATCACCTGAAGAAGGCCGAAGCGTACAATGACCGAAATGTCGTGAATATGGCAATAAAGATGGTCGACAACAGTCCCAATGATGTAAATAGTATAAACATGATTACTTTGTTTCAAGCAGACATTGGACTGGTGGAATCTTGCTAATTTCTTACCACCCCTTTGTTTCTAACCACTTACTTAGGGCCTACTTTTTCCTCAACGCCCCCTCCTGGATTTTTCTACCGCCCCCAGGGAGGGCGATACCGCCCACTTTGAGAATCCCAGATTTAGACTAATCAAACTTGTCAGACCAGTGGGATTTTATGTGCTCAAAAGCTTCCGTTTAAAAAACCGGTCTTTGATTTTGTATTCAGTTTCTAGTTTTCAAAACAGGGCTTTGGAAACTTGCGTCCACCTAATAAATAATTTACGCGGCCAACAAAAGGGACATATAGAAAATGTCAGAATATAACTGTATCGAAGGGTAGAGTCGTTTATACTGCGTAAATGGTGATGAAAACAATTCTTAAGAAAAGATTTTACATATAAAATAAAAAAAAAAATGGGTATAAATAATATATGTATGATTGAATTTTTCAAAATATGGATGCACAGTGTTTTAAAATAAGAATGATTGAAGTTTTAAAATAAAGATGATCGAAATTTTAAAACATAAATGCAGTATTAAATTTTTTTTTTTTTTAATCAGTAAAACCACTAAGACGCAAGGGGTTACAAGATATGGAAGAATTAGGAACAGAAACATTAATAATGAGCGGGAAGAGAAAAGATTAATCAGGATGACAGTAGATAGCGATTGATATTGCATTTAAATTTTTGCAGAAGAAAGTTAACCATAAAGCATAGAACCGGGGGAGAGTTATATAAGTGAGAAGTGCGAGAAAAAAAAATCTTAGCATAGAACTTACGGCTAGATCTATCCAGCTTAACTGTAAATTGCAGAGATCTCGACGCCAGTCTAGTATTGCACTTAAATTCGAAAAGTCTAGGTACCATAGCGAAGTGCTCATCTGAACAACTGTCATGAAAATATTTATAGAAAAGACACAGAGAGGTGTAATTTAAATTTTACAATGACTAAGAATAGAATTCAAGGGGTTACTGAGTGTTAGAGAATATGGATGTTGTGACCAAGTAAACGGTTAAAGAAATAACAAAACAAGTGTTGCAGATATATCATATATTAAACAGTAAGTACACCAGAAGAGTATTACACGACTAGTGAGTGTGTGTCGGTTGACCCAGCGTCGAATCTATTCGACTGTTGATATTTACCAGCCTCCCCACGAGGTAGGATGTGGCACAAGGCCGAGTTTAATGTGGGGCAATCCGAGCCAAAAAATTCCCCATAGACCCCGTATAAAACGGGGTCGGTTAGCTGTTTCCCGAGACGAGATTTTGCCCTTCGACATAGCCTCCTCGTCAGGGGATACTCTCTGCCCGACGTCAGAGATTTTGACCGGCACAGATGGAACAGATCTATTCGACTGTTAATATTTAGCAGCCCTCCTCCACCACGAGGGTAGATGTAGCACAAGGCTGAGTTTAACGTGGGTCATCCGAGCCCGTAGGCTTGGTCAAAAAATCCACGTAGAACCATCATAAACGACTTCGGGTCTGTCTCAGGTCTAACACGAGACTCTGCCCAAAGGCACAGCCTCGTCCAAGTTTCTATCTGCCCAAAGGCAGAGAGTTCGATAGCAGCTGCGAAAAGTCACAATCTCGATAGAACAATCTATTAGATTGTTAGCATTTATTAGCATCCCCCCACGAGGTAGGATGTGGCACAAGGCCGAGTTTAATGTGGGGCAATCCGAGCCCGTACGCTCGGCCAAAAATTCCCCATAGACTCCGTAAAGAACGAGGTCGGGTAGCTGTTTCCCGAGACGAGAGTCTGCTCTTCGACATAGCACTGTCTGGGGATCCTCTCTGCCCGGAAGCAGAGAGTTTGACCAGCACAGCTGGAACAGATCTATTCGTCTGTTATATTTAACAGCACCGCCCCCCCACCACCACCACGAGGGATTATGTGGCCCAAGGCCGAGTTTACCGTGGGTTTTCCGAGCCCGTAGGCTCAGCCAAAAATATTCCCTTTGAACCCGCATAAACGGGTTTAGGGTCTGTCCACCTCCCCGGGCGAAAATTTGCCCTGCGGCAAAGCCTCGTCCGGGCTCCTCTTTACCGAGGTAGAAAGTTCGACAGTTACGAACAGTCTGGTCGACTGTTAATATTTAACAGCCCCCCGCTTTCGGCAAAGCCTCGTCCGAGTTCCTCTCCGCTCGAGGCAAAGAGTTCGACAGAAATTAACCGTCTGGTCAACTGTTAATATTTAACAGTCCCCCACTATCATCGGGGGGGGTGGCACAAGGTCGGTTTATTGTGGGTACTCCTAGCCCGTAGGTTCGGCCAAAAATATTCCCTTTGAACCCGCCTAAACGGTTTCAGGGACTGCGGCAAAGCTTCATCCGAGTTCCTCTCTGCCGAGGCAGAGAGTTCAACATAAATGAACAGTCTGGTCGACTGTTAATATTTAACAGTCCCCACCACGAGCGATGTATGTGGCACAAGGCCGAGTTTACCGTGGGTTCGGCCCAAAATATTTCCTTTGAACCCGTATAAACGGGTTCAGAGCCTGTCTACCTCCCCGGACGAAACTTTGCCCTGCATATTATTATTATATGCATCTGGAGTAAACAGGGAGACATACGGTAATTTAGCTAAAGAGCTTGCGCAAATCGAGGGCAGAATGGAGACTGAGAGTTATAGTAAAAAAAAAAAACAGACATTAATTTAGTGTTACAAAGGATAGGAAACCGTGGAGAGCTGTGATCGGCGATTTCTGAATGGTCACAACACATCAAAGAAGATTAGCTAAACCGAACATTTAGGTAAACATCTGATATATACCCGTAATTAAAAGGCGAAAATTTTCTCTAAAGTTGAGGAACGTTCTTAACAGCCAAATATGTAGCATATTTCCCAGATAGTCAAGGTCAACATATATATTTTTAGAAAGAGTTGCAAGTTTTTTTCTTTGGGGCCAATGCCATATAACTTCATGTAAACTCTGTTTCCATTATTAGGCGTTTTATGTAATTCTTTATTGAAAAAAAAATGAAGAGGTGGAACAATTGAACTTTGTTAAAACTTACTTGGCTGGTTCTTATGTTAAAGAAAAATACATTTCATATGTGTAGAACAAGTGCAAAAAGAGAGAAAGGGATTACTATTTTAAGCATGTCTCCATAAAGACATATACACGATTGCTGACAACAAGAAACGGATATATTCATGACAAAACTGTCAAAGTACATGCAGATAGAATTATATCAATCATGCATAATCATATACCTGTGTTTTTTCCCCACATACATATGTACGGTACGCCCAAGAATTACGAGATTGAGCGACAAGGACTGAATTGGGCTTATTTTAAAAGACAAGTGCTATTAAATTTTGAATTTGTTTTAATTAGCAATCCATATTTGTCTAGCTTAGCTTAAATGTAGGTCCTAAATGTTGTGCTAGCGAAATAACTAACGCTTGTGTTTCGAATGGAGTCCGGCAACAAACACTGACACGCACATGAGTACATACGCATCCATCTATCTGCCTCTTTCTCTCGCGCTCACTCTCTCTCTGTCTCTTTATCCATATATATATATATATATATATATATATATATATATATGCGTGGTAGGGGAAATTTTCGTGTGGAACGTCTCGTCCTTTAGGCCTTCTGATAAAGTCTAAAAAGGAAGAAACACGTCACGCGAAACCTTATTCTCTTGTTCTTGATATATAGAAAAATTATATATTGTTATCCCATATATATATATATATATATATATATATATATATATATATATATATAGTAATTCGTCCAGCCTAGAATAATCCTCAACAGAATGATGAAAGCACAGAATGGCCGTTTCGTATTATCTGGGACTCATCATCATCCACTACCGAGAATCGAACCCGGACCGTCTAAGCTCGACTAATTACTATATGATCAATATATATATATATATATATATATATATATATATATATATATATATAATGAACTCTCCCGTCGGTTTCGACGTATGAAGATGTGACAGCTTATTGATTCAGTTATAATCTTAAGTGGCATTTAAGACCCGCTAGTGATTTACAAAGGAGGCCACATATGGAGCAAGTGTGAGGATTGTTAGATGAGATCGTTGTTAGATTGGCTGACCTTTTAGATCTTGCTCTCGCTTCTTGAAGATGATTCAGTCAAGTAGATTGAATATATATATATATATATATATATATATATATATATATATATATATATGGTAACTATACTGTTTGAAAAAACTTTCGAATTCTTGATTTGCCAATAATCAAATCAATCTTGAAGGAAAAAAGGTTTTAAAAAAAGAAAGAGATAGAAACATGAAAGTCTGTCGAAAAAATCGCACAGATACAGGTTCAAAGTCCAAACCGACATGAGTAAACAACTAACTAAAAAGAGCTCAATACAACCGTAGAGCAGACCTAGATAAACCTAGTGAGCCAGACAAACCTACCCAGGTTTCACCTAAGCTTAGGTGAAACCTGGGTGGCTCACTAGGTTTATCTATCTATCTATCTATCTATCTATCTATCTATCTATCTATAAAGAAATATAGTCTTAAGGTGTGTGCTATATTTATGGGATAAAGTGCTCAATATCAGAGATAGAGCGTGTGTAAATATAAAAGTGAACATGAAGTCAACACTTAGAGGCGACATATTTCATGCTAAACAGATCTATTGCATATATGTTGACTTTACATACTTTTTATATATATATATATATATATATATATATATATATATATATATATATATATATATATATTTTCTAAGGAATCAATGTCATTTTTATCTGAGATTATATCCTACTTATTTTATGGATATCCATGTTTGATTAGATGCCATGTATGGTTTTTGAAGTTTGAATTACGCCTACTGGCCTGCGTATTCGAGACTTAAAAAGACAATGTGATTTCTAGCAGAGTTCTAACTTACGTCCGGTTTTTATATATTCTTGCGTAATTGAGCCTTGCTGGACTGTGACATTCTTCATGTTTTAATTCTGTTGCTTAGTGAGTTCATATTGTTAGGTGCTAAGATAACTTTCTTAAAAATGTACCAATACCAAGTGTGTTTCTTCTTCTGTAGCAAGTTTCTCTTTAAGTAGTGTTAGGGCTAAAAGTGGATTAGCCCATAACCAATCTAACATTCTTTCGATATGGTGAGGGATACCTTACCTGCATTGACTTCTTCCCCGTGGTTTTTTTTTTTGTGGGGGTAGTAGTTTGAACAATCTTTCCGTATCCAGCAGTACGCTGTCTGTACTGCACCTCCAATAACTGCAGCCAGTCCTTTTCAGTCCCAGTTACAACTTTCTTTTAACACCTTTTTTTGGACTCCTCTCTTTGATCGTTCGATATTAAACGACTCTTTATTGCTGTTTGTCTTCATCGTAAAATCACCTGCAATTTCGAACATCCTGTTGCAAAGCTAAACAGAGTAATTACGAACAAACTTGCTGAAATCTGAGAAGGATAGCTTTTAAAAGAATTGCTCTTGGAGTCAAGCTGGTCATTGGTCACTCAAAACGTCAACTAATTTGTCTAGGGTAGAGGAAGCAGACCCCGGTTAGTTATTTCCACAGACGCTATCTTTTTAATTTGAAATTTAGCTTTTTTTTTTAATTTTTTTAATTCGTCGTTGAACTCTTTAAATTTGAGGGTAAAATGTGCAGTTCGGACCAGTTGACATGATTAATGTGCTGACCCGACTTCAAAGATGGGTAAATAATTAGTTTGATGCACGTTCCGAAGCGTTTTAGTTAGGCAGCATTCTGACATTTTAAGCGATATTCGAGCATCAATAGTTTCTCATAACTCTTTGATATTCTTAAGTTATGTTCTTGTGCAATTCTATTTTTATTTGGTTTTCTAACAGACGATGTTGTAACAAGTTTCTTGTTCATCCGACGCCCTTTATCACTTTCTAATTTTATTTTATGATCAAGAAATATTTGAACAATTTCTGTCTCGACATCATTGCTCAAACATCCTTTGCTCTCCATCTTGTATAAAAAATTGGAATGGTGAAAGTATGGAAATATAAACTAAATGGCTGCCATCTGTTTACTGCTGCGCAGAACCACATGTTATTCCAGTTTGCGCATGTCAACGTTTTGAAACGTTTGACTGCTTCGAATACATGAAGTGAATAGGAAGATATTTGGAAAAAATATGACTTGTATTGAAACGCACACGTGTGCTTGTATAATAATATAGAGAAATAAGTCCCTAGCTTGATACAGATATTAGCTTAGGTTTGATTTGAAAATTTCACTGTTCAGTTAATGTAACTAATATTCATTTAAGTTATGTGCCGGTCCTGTAACCTATATCGACACGGGGAGTGAAATCGCCGAGTTCAAATTTCGTCAATATCTCCCTGTCAAATTAAATTTCGAATATTATACGGAATTCATCTTTCATAACACTTTGGTATTAGTGCAAAAATAATTTTAATATTGTTTTCATTTCTATTATAAATGCCAATGATTAAAAGGCTAAAAAACAACGTTTATTTGATAGCTTATCTCAATGTTTTCAATGCGATGGTTGACTTTGGTGTTTACTGGCTATGGCTGTAGGTTCCATGTTGCTTAGAAGCAATCGTAGATCTGGTTTTGTAATTTGCTTGCGGTTTCTTTGTTTAGTAAGAAGCTGTTTTACTGCCTTGAAATCACATTCAGCCATATAGGAAGTTGGAATGTAACCAATATTGAATTATTTTTGAAAATTTAAAAAAAAAATGAATAACTTGTCCCCCGAGTAGGTTCACCGCACCCAAATGAAATAAAATCTCCAAATGCCTACTTTCAGGATAACAAAGTCTACAAAAGGGTACAAGATCCCACATTGGGAAGCACTGCCTTAGACAGTTACTTCTCTGCGGTACGCTTTTAATGAAGATTCGATGTATTTAAAAAGAATTATACAAAAAAATATGGCGAGAAGGAAATGCTGTATTTCTGTATTTCCTGGTCAAGAAGTCAGATTTATTGTAAACATAGTGAATTACAAATGCTTTCATTTTAATATCAGTGTTAAACGGGATCACGTTTGTTTGAAGAACTGTGGATATTATAAGAAAGGAGGAAGTCGTTAATTTTCGCTTCTTTACATTTCAACTTTGATTTGTTTAGTTGTAGAATGACATACTATATTAGAAAAAATGGCTGCACATTTTAGTCGAATAGGCATACACACGACTATATATATATATATATATATATATATATATATATACTTAGTTGTATTGATGTGAGTTTGTGACCTTGGGTTTTCATGCCCTTGTGATCTTCAGACAAGCTCTCTCTCTCTCTCTCTCTCTCTCTCACACACACACACACACACTCTCTCTCTCTCTACATATATGTGTGTGTTTTTATATATATATATATTCACATATGGATGAAAAAAAAGAAAAAATAATATTAGTATTGCTACGTATGAATAGAGGTAGACAGACATTATTATAGCATTGGACAAAACTAACTTGTTCTATGTACCACGTTTCTTCAGGACGTGGTCGATGATGGGTCTCCACAACTTCTTGTCCTTTGTAACACTTAGTAAAGTTTGTCTTTTTGCTATTTCTCAAAATATCCGTTCTGCCAACCATTTACACCAACTCGTTATTCTTATTTTATGCGCCGCATCCCTTCAGAACATAGACGATCATAGCTCTCCACATCTTCCTTTCATTTGTAGCTCTTAGAAAAACTTGGCTTTTTGCTATTTCTTCTAATCACTGATCTGCCATGCATTTAACCAAGCTCGTTAGGTAGGATATTCACTGATTTCCTCCATCCCTGTTGCTCTCAATATATCCTGTGAGTGTTAAATTTTCCAAACGCTTTTTTCTCATTATGTGCCCAAGAAATTTCAAATGTATCTTTCTGATGAGACGTGTAATTATTCCTTTCGTTTTCATTTTCTCTAAAACTCACGTGTTCAGTCCATGTTATTCTCAGCATCCTTCTGTAGAACCACATTTTTGCTGTTTCAAGTTTCCTCTCCATCTTTGAGCTGTATAAAAGATCTGGCTAAAAGTAATTTTTGTCACTTTATAGCGGTTTTAGTTTTTGGAGACCTATGTATTTAGAAATTACTAATATTGTCTATTATCGAGACCCTGTATTATTATTATTATTATTATTTCTTCTTCGTCTTCTTCTTCTTCTTCTTCTTCTTCTTCTTCTTCTTCATTGAATACCACTACCATATTTGATCGGGTGCTTCGGCTATACACCTCAAGATTCTCGACAAAATCCAAAGAAATGTCAGCAATGTTAATGTTCATGGCTTGGCATCTCGACTCCAGATACCTACCCACCGCCGTGACGTGGCTTTCTTGTGCCTTTTCTGTAAGTATTTTTCATGGCAGTTGTTCCAATGAGCTCCTTGTACCTCGACCGTATGAATTTAAGCGTACTATTAGATTGACTACTAGATCTCATTATTTTACTGTTGACAATAGCTAGATGTAACCGTTAGTTCTATTCGAATAGTTTCTTTTCTCGCACTTCCCGCCTGTGAAACTCTCTCCTGACTTCTTGATTCCCTGCCACCCACGTTCTTCAAAAACTTTAAATAATATGTCAATCGCCATATTCTCTCTCTCTCTCTCACTCTCTCTCTCTCTGATATCTTTTCTTTTATTGTCCTTTCGCCTCACTAAAATCTTCACCTTCGCTTCCACTCCAAGTAACCCCTTGTGTCTTAGTGACATTATCGCCTTGCTTGGTGTGAACTGATTAAAAAAATACCCCTGCTTGGTCAGCAAGGTTTTCATTAATTGCTGAAAATTGACAATTCTTCATTTTGTAGTATAGTTTTCTTATAAAATAATTAGCAATTCCTTTACCAGATCTAGATCCAGGGCCTTCTAACTTCTGCTGGAGGAACCCCTTCTTGATGACCATGTCTTCACGGTTGTAGGCGTACTCATTACGTTTGGCCAATTTCAGTATGGTGAGCCATAGTTGAAAGTTTTAAATTCAGAGTTGTCCATCTCCTAGACGTGTTGCCACTCAAAGCTATAGGACGGAGTCTACCATGCTATTTATTCATAACTAGATTAATATTTTTCCTAATGGTATTTGTACGAAAGTGAATATAATGAACACGACTGGAATTTGATCTCACCAATTCTTTAAACCGAACCGCTAGACATTACTCCGCCTCCATAATATATACAAATGAATAAAAGAGATGATATTCTTACGTAATATATTTACATTATAGAATTAATAACCCCATTCTATCAGTAACACTTGCATTAATTAATGGTTTGAGATAATCACCTAATTCCTTATGTTCAATGTCCAATGTAAAGATCAAGTTGAAGAAGTTGGCGTTTTAATAATCAAATCTCATTTTTTAAAATCTAATATTTTCGGGTAATTTTCATTCATTTCTAACTTTGTGAATGACTTTCACAAACTGATTTGATTGGATAATAATTACATAAGCATTGCACATTCTATTTCATTCATTTTTGTATAGACCTATCAAAAGACCGCACGAAACTTATATGGGGAAGGAGACAAATTTACAGATAAGTGAAGACTTCTAAGAGGCTGAGATTTTTTAATCATTTCATCTCAGGCAAGGCGATAAATCTACTAAGATACAAGGGCTTACTGAGTGTGAATGAATAAGAAAATTAAACATTATTCAGGAGCGAGAATATAAAACTAAGAGGAATCAAGATGGACGACTTACATTGAATTTTTGAAGCAAGAAGCCGGAAGAGAGATTAACATGTGAGAAATTCGAGAAAAGAAGTTGTTAGCGTAGAACTTACGGTTACATCTAGCCAATTTAACTGTAAAATGATAAGACCTTGCTGCAAATCTAGTACGGCGCTTAAATTCACTACAGCAAAGTAATATTTACCGACCTCCCCACGAGGTAGGATGTGGTCCAAGGCCGAGTTAAAGTTGGAGCAAATCCGAGCCCGTAGGCTCGGCCGAAAATTCCCCGTATACCCTGCATAAACGGGGTAGGGTCTGTCTACCTCCCCGGACGAGACTTTGCCCTTTGGCATAGCCTTGTCCGGGTTCCTCTCTGCCCGAAGGCAGAGAGTTATCGAATTCTCTGCCTAAGAGCTAAGAGCTGAGCAGGCGGCCAGCTCCAGCTGCCTAACTACCTGATCGTCAGGTAACACTAGAGCAAAGCTCGTCAGAACAATTACCATGAATGTAATTATAGAAAAAAAATGGAAGCCATGTTACGGCGGCGAGAAAATGACTGAAGACGGGGTGATGGGTCAAAACCAATAACATTGCAGGTTCTTCTTTGGATTTTATCAAGAATCTTTAAATATATAACGAGAACATAAGACCAGATTTAACAATATTCGAAAAATGGACGAGTGGTAGACTTTTTCATCTTTGTTTTTTTAATCATTTAAAGCAAGGCGGGAATGCCACTAGTACGTAGCGGGCTACAAAGAGTAAAATTGAGAGAAAAAAAAACTGAAATTGGGGGGGGGGACTGAGGAACGGATAAAGATGAAGGAGCTTCATGAAGATAGAAGATAGCGATTGACATTGGATTTAAATTTTTGAAGATTATCGTTATCAAGGAAGCAAGTAAATGGAAGGGAGTGCGAGAAAAAAAAACTGTTGGAGTAGTGGTGGTGGTTGCATTTAAATATTTCAACAGTAAACGAGTGGGACCTAGATGACAAACAAGCAACATGCTTAAATTCATGCAGACGGGGCACCAATGAAGAAAACTTGTCAGAGCAGTTGCTATGAAAATATTTGTAGAAAAGACGGATTGAAGCCACACCGCGTCGGTGAGAATATGACTTGGAGATGCCAAGTCAGGATCTATTACATAGATGACCAGCGTGCCAAACTCTGTCAAACGACTTTGAGATATCTAGACCCGCAACTCGAGCTTCGCCGTTACTATCAAGAGCATGATATGCATATTCAGTGATGGCAGTTAACATATCAGCGGTAGACCTGGTGAAACTGAAGCCATATTGGTTATCCGAGAGTAGGTTGTAAGAAGTAAGATGCATAACCACTTCAGCATTGATGAAAGCCTCGAATACTTTGCCGAAAAGTAGTAACAGACTAATAGAAGAGTTAAAAGATTCCCCAGAGTTCTTAAAAACAGGAACTACAGAGGAGAACTTCCAACAAGCTGGAAAGCAATGCAGTAGTTGTTGCAATGCAATAGTTGCAGCAATGCAATAGTTGTAGAGGTTGGCGAGTACTAGAGCTAGCTCGGGAATAAATTTCTTTAGGACGACGGCTGGGATCTCGTCACCACAGCTTGCCTTTTAGGATTCTAATTTAGAAATAATGTCTGAGACCAGTGGAGGGATTATGCGCATATCACTCAGGAAATTCTCTGGGACGAAATCAGGTGTGGGTACTCCAGACGAGTTGTGTCGAGTTGGAATAGAATTTCCGAGTAAAGCATTGAACCTAATCTCTTGTAGATGTCAGGACAAATTGATTGAATATAGAAGTGATTGAGCATTTGCTGTTGTTCAGCACACTCTTGTAGAACCGCCAATAATCTCTATAGACGAACTTGCGAGATGATATACATTTCATTTTTTCAGCAAACATTAACTTCGCTTCTTTGAGGACACTCTTGTATTCATTACGAGCAGTGACAAAGAGACGTCTGTTGCAATCAGACATGTCGCTCTGGTACAGATGGAAGTTTCCTGTGGGCTATTGCGGCCGAATATGCAGGTGAGAACCAAGGAGATGAACGTGATTTCACTTGGTATCTAACTTGCTGGGGTGAAAGCATTGATACCGGCTTTCACCCAGGAGGAGGCGCGTTTTTGAACAGAATGATTTAAAACTTAAATCTAAGAGACGACACGAAAGAATTCGCGGAACGAGTCCCAATTAGCTTAGACATTCTGGTTGTAGGGGATTCTCGGCTAGTGGGGGAGTGAAAGGAGATGTTTACAGACGCTACCATATGATCAGAGTTGCCAAGAGGGCAGAGCTATCAACAGGGATAGAGGTAAAGAACCGATCAAGAAGAGAAGTCCACCGGGGTTACTGGAGAAACGCGTGGGGAAGTTCACTACTTGCGTGAGAGATTGATTGATTGAAAAGTTCAGTGTTTGGAAGCCAGCGGGTTCGGTGACAGAGTATTTAAGCCACCTAGCGTGGTGGGCATTAATATCACCGAATACAAATATATTTGCAAACGGGTGTAGGGAGATGGACTTGCCTATATTATCGGAACTACTCTCAAGCACGCAATAGTCATGAGAGGAAGGGGAAAGGTAAAGAATGAAAAGATAGCTGACTTAGACTAGTAGAGAGAGATGGAGACACATGTAAGAATATTCTGTAGATTCAAGAGAGTAAGCCAGCCAGCGGGAGATGTTCGTGGACATAAACTCCAAGGTCGAGCATGTGGACATTAGAGTCCTTCCTAAAAAGAGGAAGATAGCCAGGAATCGAGAATTCAGAGGAGGGGTTTGAAGAATTGAGATTAGTGGCAGGATGTCCGGAGATTCCACACTGTAGAAGTTGGTACGAATACCCCCGAATGTTGGAGAAAGAAAAAGTTGAGGGGTTTAGGTGCTTTTTGCTGCGCAGGTTTAGTTTTATTTCGTTGGTTGCTCATAGTCAAATTCAAACACAGGATTAGCTGAGGTAGATACTTCTGGGAGAAGAGACAAAGAAAGAAAAAAAAATCAAATGGCCAATTCAGACAATTCTGCCACTGTTCGATCGTTGACCAAGATATTATTTCGTCACATTTCTATATTTTCAATTCGCAAGACTCACTTACCGATCGTAGAATGGCGATCTGTGAAGCTAGAGATATTAAGATGAAAGAAATACAAGTCAACAACACTTAATAATAATTGATAACTAATAATAGGTATATTTTAGAATAAGCAAACGTTGATACAACATTATATTTGTGGAACACCCAGTGAGAAACAAATTCATGAGATAGATAGCTGAGAATGAGATAAATAAGTACAGATTTAGATAGATAGATAGATAGATAGATAGATAGATAGATAGATAGGTAAAAATGCATTGATATCAATAGATAAATATATAAATAAATACATACATATAGATAGGAACGCACAGGTTGATTATATATATGGAACGCACAGGTTGATTATATATATATATATATATATATATATATAGAGAGAGAGAGAGAGAGAGAGGGAGAGAGAGATAGAGAAAGGGAGGGTTGTGGACAGGTTGAGATAAGTAGATAGATACAAATAGCTTGTGATAGATAGATAGATAGGTATGAAAATGTTGAGACAGATAGATACGGACGAACAGGTTTATATATATATATATATATATATATATATAGAGAGAGAGAGAGAGAGAGACAGACAGACAGACACGATATATACGAACAGCTTTAGATAGATAGATAGATAGATAGATAGATAGATAGATAGATACGATATATACGTACGAACAACTTGAGATAGGTAAGAACAGGCTGAGATCGATTCATGTGAGGAGATAGATACAGATATCAGAAATTAAAGATAGATAGTAACTGATTGAGATAGATAGATTTGGGCCGACAGCATAATATATATATATATATATATATATATATAGGTCTGCGTTCATGAGCACATATTTCCTATACTAGTGAATATGAGGAACGCGGACCATTCCCCGTTGCATTTAACAGTTTCGCTGTGCAATATGCATAAACAGGGAACTTGTTACGGCATTCATCTGTGAAACAGATTGTTTAAAGGCAACGCGTATAATAATAAAGTCAATGCAAATATTTGCCGTTGAATCGCAATGTTGTTAGTTAAAACACCCACACATCAGCAGATGGGGCGCCAAAAGTAATATAATGACTAACAGGTGTTGCTTTCAAGATGTAAAGGCCTGCTTCTATCCGGGAGCATTTATTACGATATATACTCGTGTATATGTCGAGTAGTAGGGAAAAGTTCTGAGTGTCGCAGTAAACATGAGACATGGTTTTGTTATGAAAGCCCATGCCTGATAGAATATTGTGAATGACGAAATTGAGTAATATTTGTGTATGAGTCGAGTTCTCTAGTTCAAATTTTATGGTCAGAAAATTTAATGTTGCCATCAAGATGTGAATATTTTCTTTGGATTAACATAATTGTTCGGGGTGAATTTGTGATATATATTATATATTCGGGTAAAAGACGAATTTGAGAACTATAAAATTGAGGGTCGATCAATAGACTATCAGTGGTTTATTTATAATAAAAACTGTGAGAAAACGGAGCGAATTTGAGAGACGCGCTTCGAGTAAGCCTTCGTGTACATAACAAGTTTTAACAATAAAAAACTAAATACCGAACTCTAGATTAATAATAATTTCTTATTACTATAAACGTTAGATTTAGTGGCTATACGTGTTTGTGTAGACATCTTCAATTTTTTGTAAACATTGTAAGTAATGTCTACTGGTCTAGAGGTTGAGAACTACTACTAAAGATGTATTAAAATTTCATTAATTGCCGTCCAACAGGTACAAATCGAAAGTTAGCGGATACAGACTACGAAATGTCCCAACGGGAGATGTGCTTTTCTTCCATGACATTTAAGGGTAATTAATTCTTGAATAAGCATAATAGCTTCCTATGGTCAATTGGTAAGGCACACTTAACTGAAACAATGATTACCTTGATTACAAATGAGAATACTGGTTCGATTTCTGTCAGGTGGACCATTTTCTTTAGTAGGACTTCTGGATCTGTAAGCCGGTAGACATTAATTTCGTTTTTAAAGACACGGGATGTCCTATCAAACATATGTACCCACTAAATATAATAGTATATCAATATCATGAAACCTTTTAAACCGTATATTTGAAGCCACAAAGTATTGTTTAGATTGTAAGAATATTTTGGAGATAATAATAATGTATATAGTTCATACTTTTGTTAGTATGAAACCAGTTCTCGATTGACCGAGCAAGATTTGTTTGGAGATAATAATGATTTACTCATAACAATGATTTACTGATGCAAGCCCTACTAATTAACCTATAGCCGGGGGAAGAGGTGGCTTCATACTTTTTTCAAGGGTATTTGTTCGTAAGTGAATATAACGAACCTTACTGGAATTTGAACTCGGCCCTCTGATTTCCAATTCTGAGCCATTATCCATTACATCATCTACACATTTTATTTTACAGCACCTGGTATTCTTAAGCCGTCATCCAGCTAGTACCTAACCAGGTTTGACGTTGCTTAACTTTGGTGATTGTACGAAAACAGGTGTTTGAGCGTGATATGGCCGTAAGCCGGGGGAATAATTATAGCGATTAACGTATATAATTCATAATTTTGTTATTATGAAACCAGTTTTCAATTGATAGAGCAAGAAACAATTGCTATAATATTTTCCTGTTGTATTACAATAATTTTGTGTGTGTGGCATTTATCGGCTTCGTGAGACCGTGGATCTGCGCCAAGAGAATTTTCAAAAGATTCTGTTATTAGTACTAGCACAGCGCCTGTTTTATCAATGTCTCGCTTGAAAATACTTTCCTGAATACAGGCCTGAACAGAATGTTTTAATGAGTGATTGACAGTTACCCGTGCAGCCGTCTTTCTTCTCCATATCGCCAATGTTGTCCTAGGGGAGAGCAGAGATCGATACTGCTTGGCGCCGATGTTGTCAAAGGATTTTTCAGAATGAGGCTGTCTTTCGGATTCTAGTTCCAAATTTTATCCTCAGTGTTTACCCTGAAAGCCTTTTACATGCAGCCGTCTTTCTTCTCCATATCGCCAATGTTGTCCTAGGGGAGAGCAGAGATCGATACTGCTTGGCGCCGATGTTGTCAAAGGATTTTTCAGAATGAGGCTGTCTTTCGGATTCTAGTTCCAAATTTTATCCTCAGAGTTTACCCTGAAAGCCTTTTACACGCAGCCGTCTTTCTTCTCCATATCGCCAATGTTGTCCGAGGGGAGAGCAGAGATCGATACTGCTTGGCGCCGATGTTGTCAAAGGATTTTTCAGAATGAGGCTGTCTTTCGGATTCTAGTTCCAAATTTTATACTCAGAGTTTACCCTGAAAGCCTTTTACATGATTGTTGCAACGTAACGGCGATTTGAAATCAGAGTTATTTTTCATTGAGATGGACTGCTCTCCCATGTTAACGAGTTCCATCTACCTAATTTAAGCATTACTTTTCTCATTATATCCTGCATTTTGACTGTATCCGTTAAAAAGTGACATTTCCTCACTACTTAAGGAAAACGTTCGAATCTTGTTTCAACCTCCGAACGAATTATAAATATGCCCGATTAATAGCGACAGTTCCTTACTTAAAAATAAATAAATAAATAAAAAAAACGTCTGAGCATATATTTCTCCAAATCAAAAATGGAATCTTGCTGCCGCATCTGGGTACTTTTTAATCCCGTCCAAGTTCGAAAGCGCTTGCGCAGCTTTGTGGCTGATGAATTGTCTTCCACCCTACAACCTCTTTCCCAGAGACAAGATGTTGCTAGCCTCTCGTTACTCTACAGTTATTTTTATGGCAGACGATCAGGTGAACTACAATACTTAGTTCTACTAGACCAGTCATTTGCACTCATGTTGACTCAACCACATTCCCTTCATATTCCATAGGTAAGGAGGAAGTTCCACTCAGCAGTATCTTGCCCAGAAGTGTTGCAATGTGCAGTGGAATCCCGAGGGAATGATTCCTTGATCACTGTAAACTTGAGTGTCAACAATTATCTACCCTATATATCCTCATAATATGCAACCCTTGTTCCTGTCCTATATATGTTTACACCACCCCTATTCGGTAACCCTCTACCTTGAGTGGCACTTGGGCCTTGTATTGAATGAGCAATAGTAAAACAATAAAGCATATTGAGTATATCCGTTGAAAGAGCGATCGATCCTTATTGGTTAAATTAAAACGTTTGAGTTTATTCGTTAAGATGGTATTTTTCTTTATTTTTTTAAAGGAAAATGTATTTTTCAACCTCTTCTATCGTAACTGATTTGACTAGAAACGTAGAATATTTTTTATAGAATATTTCTACATTTCATTGTGGAAGACTGTAACGTATTTGCCAATAGATGCTCTTTGACATGTACGTATTCAGTTAGTTATGTGCTATGCGTGATACACGCTTAGGCGATCACGTATCTTTCGATACATAACTGAGGAGGCAGATTTTTTCCCGCAGTAGGTTGACATTTCTTTCTGCGGTAGACCAGTTGCAATGTAAGGCTATAGAACCCGGTCTGTCCTGCTATTTACCCATAGCTGCTTCGGAGGGGGGCAGTGAGAAGAAAATGATTTATACCTTTCCCAAGGGTATTAACACTAAAGTGAATGTAATGAATTCGATTGGAATTCGATTCCTCAGTCCGTGCCGCTATCCATTACTCCCCACCCCCCACTATGTACGCATATTATTTCCGGTTTCGTATTCAGCAACAATTTGGGGTCTGGGAATAGTAGAATTGCCGATTTTACCTCTTGGTATAACTTACAAAATGTTTTCCCTCCTAAATAAATTTTACATTTTCTTATCTATTTTCCTTTTTATTTCCGTGTTTGTCTTTTTTTATTCGTTCCTGATTTTTCAGATATTTTTGGATAGGGCCGTCTGATTACGTATTGACTTAAATTTAGAGATGTTATATTGTTGTTATATATTTGTCAGAATATGCATTTTAATGTAGTTCATGATGGAGGGTCATTCAAATTCAACTTCAGGTTTGTATATGATGTTGTTAGTCAAACATTGTCCATTTAGATGGCAATCTTCCGGTTTTCTATAATTACATGTGAATTTAAGTCAAGAATATGTTTTCGTAACCACAACTGTAAAACCTAACGTCATCTCTAGGACTTTTCGTAATTTTGAAAAGATAATTGCGCACGAAGACCTAGTATAACTTATAATGCGCAAAAACTCGCATGAATTAAATTCACGTAAAAATCGAATGTACATTCGTGTACAGCTATTATCAGAATGTGGTAATTCTGGAAATTACAGAATGTACAATGGAACTTCCTTTTTTTTCTTTTTATGTGCTGTGTCCTTTGAGGACGTAGGCGATCATGGCTCTCCACTTTTCCTTATCCCTTGTGGTTCTCAATAAGTTTCGTGCCTCTGCCAATTCCCCCAGACCACGTTCTGTCATCCACTTGCTTAAGCCCGCCAGGTATATAATGCGTTGCTTTCCATTGTCACTTTTTCCCTCTATTCGACCTGTGAGTATCAGATTCTCCAAGCCCTGCTTTCTCATTTCATCTACCTCTTCTTTATGTTAACTATAAGCTTCCTTCTTGATTGCATCCTCTCCAAGACCTCATCATTGCTCACACGCTCGCTCCATGATATCCTTAACATTCTTCTATAGAACCACATCTCCGATGCCTCGAGTCTCTTCTTCAGCTTTGAGGAGACCGTTCAACATTCACTGCCGTATAGGAGGACAGATGTCCCGTAGCAGATTAGTACTCTTTTCTTTGTCACTAAAGAAATCCTCCTGCCCAACTTTTGGAATGCACCCTTGGTCATCCCAATCTGATTTGGATCTCAGTGTCGTGCCTAACGTCCTCCGTCAAAACACCTCCCAGATACCTAAACTTCTACACATGCTTGATTTTAGTGTTCCCGACCTGCAAATCGCATTTCGGGCTCATCCTTTCACTGATGACCATGCATTCTGCAATTGCAGGTTGTTGAGGCTATTTAACCCATATTGGGTGGTTTTAACTTCAGATTTGTCTTTCACTTAGACCAATTGTCATCCAAGTCTACAGGAGCCAGTCTACTCTGCTATTTAGCAATTACAGCGCGGTGGGGGGGATAAGAGAAGGTTAGATAAATATAAAAGAGGCAAGATCGCTTAAAACGGAGTGACTTAGATATCAACAAATTTTATAAATTTCATTAACCATCATTTACAGGATTATTCATAGATTTAAGGAGTACAGCCAGAAAAATTAGATCTAAAAGGTGGTGGATAATTCCTTCTTTGCTAAGGTCTACAAAGCTAAAATAAATAAATAGAATTGAATCATTCTTGAGAAATAAGAGAATACATCATTGCGAAATGAGTGCAGAAATTAAATTGTTAAAAAGAAAACCTTTTTGGATTGTTGAATGAAAAACTATTGTCACTGGTAGAGTGACGTCGCCTGATGAAACAACTATTCAGTTGTAGGGTTAGGTCGACAAATGATCGGCGGGTGTATACGGTCATGGGTCGTATTTGGTGAGTTAAATTAAAGTCACTGCGAACAACGGAGCGTAGGAAAAGAAGTTACAGCTAAAATAATCCAAAAAGCAGAAAGTGTTAACCAAATTATTTTTGTCATTAGAAATGGGAAGACCCAACGGTTCGACTTCAGTCACTTTCCCACCGCCTTAAGGTTACCGCTCTCTGCTTTCTCTATACTTTCATGTTAATCGTCCTGGTGAGCTCTTCGCTATGGTACATAGATTTTATAAATTTAAGCGCAGTACTAGTTTGGCAGCAAAGTCTCATCAATTGACAGTTGAATTCTCTAGATGTAAACGTTAGTTATATGCTAACAGTTTCTTTACTTGCACTTCTCACCTGTAGAACTCTATTCTGGTTCCTTGCTTTCCAACCAACTTTAATCCGTAAAAATCTAAATGCAATGTCACTTGCTATCTACTGTCTTCCTGATTACTCTTTATTTGCTTTCGCTCCTTAGTAATCTTTCTGCTTTCTAATTCTTTCACACACCGTAATCCCTTGTGTCTTCGTGGATTTACTGCCTTACTTGAGGTAAATCCAATTAAGAAAAGAAAGAAAGAAATCTTAATAAAGAAAGCCCTTACACGCTACTTCTTCCTTAATAGAGTCCATATAAATTTGGACAATTTAATATAATTACTTTATCATTTATTCTTGCAGTTTTACGTGTATATTTATTATTACAGTGTAACCCGGATATAAGAGAGTTGTCGGGACCGGAGAAGAAATCTCTTATATCCGGTTTTCTCTTATATCCGGGTTTGGTGTATTTTATATACATTAACACAGGCTCTAATTTGGGACCAGAGAAAATCTCTCTTATATCCGGGTTTCTCTTATATCCGGGTTACACTGTATTATTATTATTATTATTATTATTGCTGTTGTTGCGTGAGAGGGAATAACGCCAACAAAGTGACGCTGGGGCACAAGTATACGAAGACCATCTCATGGTACTCACATTGCTCGATATAGGAAAAACAGTCTCCTCCGACGGTGTCCGAGTAAGGGCGTTCCTAAGTATCTAGATGTGACTCCCGAGTCCCTTTGGCTACCTCATCCTTACAAAAAATCTCTCAATTTCCGGTCATGATGTTCTTCTATCACTCCCGCTTATGAACAGAAATAAACTGCTACAAGGGAACAACTTTATTATTATTATTATTATTATTATTATTATTAAAACCCTGTGCCCTGGAGAGGACACTCCAGGGTCACCTCAAGTCTTCTTTCACTTTTTACTTCTTTTTTCCTTCTCCCCCTTTCTTTTATCCTTCTCCTCCTTCTTCGCTTTCTTCTTAGTCTACTTAGTTGTCTTTTTCTTCTTCGTCATCTTTTTCTTTTCAACTTCTCCTTCTTCTTCTTTTTCACCTTCTTCTTCCTTTTCATCCCCCCTCTTCCTCCTCCTCTTTCGTCTTCTTCCCCCCCCCCATGTATTTGCATCAGATGTCTAGTGATTATCGTTTGGTGTGGTATGAACAGTCTCAACCCATTTTCGAATTTTAACTCCCTCCAATCTCACCTCTGGGATCTTGGGTTAGGTTTGTTTCCTAATAGATACGAGCAGACTGGAATAGATTATGCGTATGTATGGGCCTGGCATATATTGTTTAAAAGAAAGCGTTAACAACGAAATTAGCATTCGTAAATATATAGTTGAAAGGCCCACCAATCGAGGGTGTGTCAAACTGTGTACATGTTTGTGCAAGTGCTTTATGTAAGAGCGATGTTGTTTACAGAGAGAAAAGATAGGATGAGAGAAAGGAGGAAAAAAAAGATGTGATTGTTATTGGGTGCGTGTGATTGATGTCAGTTTGAAAGCTTGCAGTAAGTGGCATACGTGTGTGGCCAAGGCTAAGTTACTAAAAGAACAGGTGATGATCATTGATGGAAAATGGCCGATGCAATATTGTGGGCTTATTGTTATGACAAGAGCGTGCTTTGCTATTATTTTTGCACTAGTTTTGCTCAATCTTATTATTGTTGACCTTTTCTTTTTTTAAATCAAGTCCGAGTCAATAAACTCTTCTTTATTATTATTTTATTATAAGTTACACTTAATATTATTGTTATGGCTGTTTGGATAGTGTAACGTTTATCGGCGTCGATAGTGAAAACAGAGAGTCGAGTTCAAATTTAGGTTGATTCTATTTCGTTCACTTCGCGCTAAATGATCTTGAGAAAGGAATGCATCCATTTTTTTTCCAGCTGTAAGTTAAACAACATCGCAGGCTAGGCTCCCTTGCCTTCCGTGACAACCAGTCTAAAAGACGGAAAATTCTGAATCCAAAACCACTTTGAAAAGGGATGGTTTCCGTAAGGCTATTTCACCCTAGACACATACTGTTGTGAAAGCTGCATTACATATAGTGCCTCTACGACCCTGAAAAGTTATGGGACTTATGATCTGACGAATTCTAATTTTACTTTTTATCAAAACACTGGGTCCATATAGTCATCATTATTACTATTATTTTATTATTAGTTTTGCTGCCCAAGATATTGCTGTTTATCAAAACGGTCTGGCTCGATATACAGTCCGTCTGAAGTTATTATGCAAATCGCATGAACACATTAATCGTTTAAAATTTGACAAAAGGTAAATTCAAATTATTGGGGCTTATGTGATTAGCATAATCTATTCTGACGGACTGTCAGTCCGCTATGCGCCAATTTTTTTCCCGCAGTAGGTTACCATTTTTTTCTGCGGTAGACCAGTTGACACCAAGGCTATAGATCGCGGTCTGTCCTGCTATTTACCAATATCTCAGAAGAAGTGAATTCATTCAAGGGTATTAACACGTAAATGAATGTAATGGATTCGGCTGGAATTCGAACTCGGCTCTCCGATTTCTCAGACCGAGCCGCTATCCATTAATCATTATTATTTGTACCGTTTTGTTATTCGTTTTTAAATATTGAGTCAATTGCTTCGTCCATCGCAAAGAAAGTCGGCTGTGCCGCGCCAGGAAATTTTTCTCCCCGGAATCGATCCTCCAGATCTACAAATCAACAATTCGCCCTTGCATAGAGTATTGCTGCCATATATGGTCTGGAGCCCCTTCTGTTTGCCTCGGGGTTCTTGATAATATTCAGAGGCGGATATGCAATATAATTGGCTCTGCTCTGGCATCTCGCCTGCAGTCACTTTCTCACAGACGCGCCGTCGCCTCACTCAGTCTTTTTTACAAATACTTTCATGGTAATTGCTTCAAGGAGGTGCATTCGCTGGTTCCCAGACTTTATGAATTCAAGCGCCCTATGAGGCTGGCATCCCTCTCTCACCCTTTCACTGTCGAAACTCCTAAATGTAGCCGTCTCTTCTACTCCAATAGCTTCATGTCTCGCACCTCTCGCCTGTGGAACTCCCTTCCCTATTCCAGTTTCCCTGGGAGCTATAATCTCCAGCTATTCAAATCTAATGTCAATCGACATCTCCAGTTGCCTTGATCTATCCACTATCCTTCTCCTCATCCTTTCTTCTATCAGTCCTATCTGATCTTGCTCTAAATTTTCTGTAACCTCTTGCGTTCTCGTGGCTTCCCGCCTTGCCTGGGGTGAAACGCTTAAATAAAAATTTCTCTTAACACGATGAAAAGTTCTTGCAAATATGACCAAATGAATAAACAGAATTTTTTAAGTGCTTTTTGGTCAGATACATAACTTTTTTGCACCGCATCGCATTACTGCTTAAAATACTCCAATCGTTAGGACGACTTGTGTGATACTGAAAAATTTAGACATAGCTTCTGATGTGATTTAAACTCATATCCCACACTGCAAGAGCCCATCTTGCATGGCTATCCACTTAACCTGTTAGTCACGGAAGCGGCGAAAAAAAGCACATTGTTCAGTGGATGAAAGCGTTGGTTGAAATAATCCAAAAAGTGACTTGACCCGAAGAGTTGTGAGTTCAATACTTGGCTAGAGCAGAAGGAACAAAGACATGGAGAGCTGAGTGACAGAAGAACATTAACTGAAATTAACTTTAAAATTGAAAATTAACTTAAGTCTAATTAGACAATTTCAACGAAGAAGGGGCGTACAGCGGCCGAAACGTCGTGAATATGGCTATAAAGATGAAGAAAACGACGTAAATAGCGTAAATAATTGCGTATAATACCCACTCGTGTATAGTACGCACCTTTAACTTTGAGATACGAAATTATAGGAGAAAAATCTCTCGTGCACTAGCTTTTTTCTAATTAGTAGCAACTAAATTTAGCCTAAATTCAACTTTTTAATCCTGTTTGTATGAATGAAAAAATAGAATTTATATAGTCTACCTAATGTTTTGAAACGTAAGACTTACATCGTATTTAGTGCAAACGCACGTATATGTGCTATGGGGTCCACCCCTTTTTTTATACAAGTGGACTCGACCAGTGTGTACTTGTACTGCTGCCGGTGAATACCTAAGAAAGAGTGAGTAACAGAGATACCCTGATACAGTGATACAGTGAGAGTGTGAGGTAACCGCTTTGTGGGAGTCACAGTTGCGAGCACGTAGACTCAGAAGGAACTCCTACTTCGATACTGAATTTCCCTGACTATATATATATATATATATATATATATATATTATTATTATTGCTACTAACCGCATTTCTGGATCTACTAACCTTATTACCAATTGTATTATTGCGTCAATACATTTATTTGATATATTTCATTCCTGCGTTTGTCATTCATTTGAGACCGGATTTCATCCCGGAATCCACAAGAATATGTTCACACAGAAATGTAACAAGCTTGTGCCTAAAATAAGCTTACAACTGAAGAAACAAAATTCTAAACAAATATTCATTTCAATATTTAGTGGCAATTTCTTTGTGTCGGCGTAAAACAGAAGTGAACATTAGTACAACGTGTGACTGTTAGACTGCGTGAAAACGACGTGGGTGAGATGACCATGCGCCCTGCTATAACAGTCATCTTTAGTCGCCCTTAACGTACCAGGCGCCAACAATAGACTGATATGGGATGAATGAAACGTAATCCTGTCATCCTTGTTGGTGGAATGACCAGTGTTCTTAAACTATGGACGTCAACCTCAACAATTCAAGCTGCTCGCTCGTGACAAGTGGAACACGTGGCCGATAAAGGGCAAAAAAAAAAAAAAAATCGAAACCGTCGATATGAGAGCCTTAAAAGCAGTTTGAATACCGTGCTGGAGTCGTGAAGAAATCTGATGTCGCATGTTCACTGATTTTTAAAATTTGCGACAGATAAATTTTTGCCCAAATTTAACACTTGTTCAACTTTTTATTCGGTCTGTATATATATATATTTTAATAATCAATTCACCTCAGGCAAAGCGATAAGGCCACGAAGACGCAAGTGGTTACTGAGAGTGAAAGAGAACTTTAGAAGGAACCGGAAGCCCAATCCTAAACAGGAAACAGGGGATAAACCTCTAATCATGTTTAGAAAAAACAGGAAAGGTGTGAACCGGACGATAAGCGTACCTATCTACTCTTATTAAAAATAATTGATTAAAATTAAGAATTTATATTGTTTTCATTATGTTTTGAAATAGAATTTTTTTTACAGTATTTATAGCAAGCATTAATTAATTTAGAATATAAATATAATTTACTTTCGGTTATTATGTCCAGAATATGAAAACGAACGTGGACAGAAAAATAGAATATAGTTCTCGCTTATAATGCACACCTCTAACATTTTGGTTTAAAAATCCTGTAGAAAATGCGTATAATACTGCCATATTTTGTACTCAGATACATTAGTATTAGTTGTTTTTAAATGAAACATTGCCACTAGTATAATTTTATTACTAGGTATAGTATTTTATTATTGGCTTTTATTTTTTAAATCTTACTGTTACAAGATATTAAGAACAGCAACATCAGAGAGATAATGTATGGCAAGTTCCAGCTATGTAGATCGGAAGTGGTTGAACTAAGGAATTGATTGAGTGATTTGTTTTTTATGGCTTATCAACCTTTTGCAGGTTATTTAAAGCCAGAAAATATTTTCGGATTGTAAGAATTGTTGAGCGATAAGTCCTACTAATTAATCCATAGCTGTGGTAGAAGAGGTTGATTCATACCTTTCCAATTGATTTTTCGCGTGAACTAAGAAATGTAGTTTGTGTGAACATTTACCATAGAAATAGCGATAGAATAGTAACATTTCGTTTGTGGGAAAAGGGTTGAAGGCTTGAAAATATATAGTAATAGCTTAGGATGTTGGGGAGAGCCATGGTTACTCACGTCACGAAGAAATAAAGAAGAAACAAAAAAAAAAGCATTTTTGAGACAAATACTGCAGCCTTGTTTATGTTTTGGTTTAAATTGTGACAGTTTCATCCAACATGTAACATGAAGTTGTGGAGAGCCATGATCGCTTACGTGTTGAGGAAACCCGGAATCATAGAAGAAGAAAAAGAAGAAAGTAAGAACTTGTCGAGACAGTCAAATACTATAACCTTGTTTAAGTCCTGCTTTAAATTGTGCCAGTTGGATCCAACAGGCAACCCGAAAGGTGTACCTGTTCACACAGTTTGAGTAAATCGAGTTACGTGTCATATCATTCCAGTTGATGTATTATATTAGGCCGAAGTACAAAGGCGAACAAAGGCTAAAAAGAACGCTTCCATGGATGTAAATCATGATGGTACGACACAGAATGTATTCGTTCTTTGCTTGTGTTGATCAAAGCAACAGTGGGATCATTGTGAGATGCAAGCAGTAAACATAGCCAGAGAATCCCATCATTTTAATACATTATCAAACATGTTGGGTGAGTAACACCTGGCAAGAGACTCCAACAAATAAAAACCTCCTCCTCAAGTGAATTTCCTCCGCCAAGAGACAAATTTACCAAGCGTTTTGTTTTTATGACCATGTGAAGGGGAGGATAGAATTCCTACGCAAATAAGTTTTCCTTTCGATCAAGGGCGTGGGCGCATGGCGGGTGTAACTTGTCGTTTATTTCATCACAGACTTGGAAATGGCTTTTTTTGTTTTTCCAAAATGGATTGAATAAAAAATAAATTAAATTAAATGAATGAAAAATGTTTCAAATACGAATAATGAAGCAAACCATATTTTTCACTTATAACCTTACTAGTTGCGTAATTATTAGGTTGGTGCAAAAATAATGACGTAAGAATGTTTTTTTTGACGTTAAACAATACGTCAAAAACGACATTATTATCATTATTTTTGCACCAACCTAATACATCCGGCAGAAACTATTTAGGATTATTGTTAAGACTTCAGCCTGTTTAAGACGGAAGAACACTAAAGTAAGCGAAAGTATTGTATAATAATGAAAACAACACCATCCTCATCGGAACAAGTTTATAGTGGCAGGTGTAAAGGTGCCCACTCCCACAAATAAAGGTAATAAAAATAATAAAGATGATAAAGGATAATAAAAGGTAAAAAAAAAAAACGACTTTGCAGAAGAAATATGGACCTTGTGTACTGCTCATATATGTTAGTCTTCACTTGAGAGCGTCAGGAGAGGAGGGCCTGTCCATTTACTGCATACTTCTCTCATTGAATGTTTTACCGCAGAGATCAGCACCCGCTCAATCTTTGGGATTCGTGATTTTTGTACGTAGGTCAGTAAGTCAGAATGATGAAAGCAATGTCAAAATGGAGGTATTTTCTCAAACGGACTATCTTATAGATTTTAAGGATTTCATAAATGGAGAGAGACAACAGAGATTAATTACCAGCTTGAACATTGGTGGGGGCGGATTTATGCTTTTCTAAGAGTGAAAGAGACAAGAAGTGTAAGCAAGCTGCTTCAGCCTGAATTTGAACCCGGTTCACCGATTCTATTTTTCGTCATGTGTCTATATTTCTGAGATCAGATATTATAACTATTTACACTATTTACATTGGTGGGACTGTTGTCCTCATCTTTATTGTCATATTTTCGCTAGTTTTTCATGAATTTAAACGTGCCACTAGGTCGGCATCCCAGTCCCACCCTTTCACTGTCAAAACGGTTAAATGTAGCCGTCTCTTCTACTCCAATAGCTTCATTTCTCGCACTTCCCGTCTGTGGAAATCATTTCGTCTTACTTACTTCCCTGAGAGCTGTAATCTCCAACTATTCAAATGCAATGTCAATTGACATTTCCAGATGCCTTGATCTATTCCACGTCCTTCTCTTCATCCTTTCCACTATCACGCCTCTTTACTCTTGCTCCCATTCTCTGCAACCCCTTGCGTGCTAGTGGCACTCCCGCCTTCCTTGGGGTGAAATGCTTAAAAAAAATATCCACAAGGTTTCGGCCGTTGTATTATAAGTTCGTGTTTTTCATTCATACAAGCCTGATGTTGAATTTAAGTGAAATTATTTGCTACAAATCATAAAATATTAGTGCACAAGATTTTTTTTTTACAGAATTTCGTATCCTAAAGTACACGAGTGTTTATTATACGCACTTATTTACACTATTTACATCGTTCAGACTGTTGTCCCCATCTTTATTGTCATATTATCGACGTTTCGGCTGTATACGCTGTCGCCTTTTTCAGGTGATATACGTTGGAATTTTGAACTGAACTCTTCCTTGATTCTACTGGGGTAGATTCTTCTAGTTCCACATACCATGCCTTTTCTGGATGTATCAGTTTCAGTTAATTCCCTTCAGTAGCTCAACTCTCCAAGTTTTTGTTCCTCTCTGCTGTTGCTAGGTAGTGAACTCACAACTCTTTGGGTTCAGTCACTTTTGGATTACTTCAACCGATGCTTATATCCACTGGGCTATGTGTTCTGGAGAAGATCTGAGCGTGCAACGACTGAAACGTTGTGGATATGACAATAAAGATGAAGACAACAGCCCGAACGATGTGAATGGTCTGTTTTTCGTGCTGATAAATGTTAGTCGATCCCAGAAATTCTGATCGGATATAAAGCAAGACTAAACCCAGAGGACTTTGCCTGAAACCCAAATTCTGAAGATGGTCAAGAAATTAACGAAAAAGAAACTACGAAAATAAAAAAAAAATAAGAATAGAAAAAAAACAACAAAAAAACAAAACAAAAAAACAAAAAGAGGTGCTCCTTTATTATTAACATAATTTCCATATTTTTTTACCAATTTGCTTCCAATTCGACTCGGGTGGCTTAACATATCGCAACCAACGAGTAGTTTAAAATATCTGCATCACTTGCGTGACACTAATTTTAAATAGGGTTAAACTATCCGATAGTCAAATAACATGTTATGTCGATTACGGGCACTCTGTGAGACTGATATTGCAATTAATCCCAAGACACATTGCTTTCGTCAATCAAATCCGTGAACTCGTAAGCCAAATCCCAGAGACCCTTAGGAACACTAACCTAAACATTTATATGACAAGTTAGACGGCGCTTAAATAAAAACCAGCGCAGATCAAGGCTAGAGACTTCTACCATTCATGTAGCTAAGAACACAAACAGCGTTCTTTTGGTAGTCAATTCTTACAGCGAAAATTGATTCGATTCTAAGGTAAATCCTAACATTTTGCAGGATTTTAAAAGGTATTATTTTATCTTTTAATGAAATGAGATTATAGTTCTTATTTTGCACCTTCCAATCTGCAGATCGATATTGTAGTCCTTACGCAAATTTCCTGATATCCTTGCCGATCACACAGGCTCAAGTTTATCTGCAGTACCACATTATTGATGTCTCCTCATTGTCAGTCTGTCGTAGAATTGTCGAGTTATCTGCAGTTTGATTTCCTGTAAATCTCTATCTATAAAAGGCAGGATGTGTGTGTGTGTGTGTGTGTGTGTGTGTGTGTGTGTGTGTGTGTGTGTAACGAATGCATGACCGCAATTTTCGACGGATTTGCACCAAAATTTACATGCACATGCTCCAAGTTAGCGCGAAGGCAAAGACCGACTTTGCATTTCCCAACTCCCATCGATAGTGGAAATAATCGATTTTTTCATGCTTCTACGGCAGTTTTCATTTAGTTTGCGGCCATTTTCTACTGGCCAGAGTGAGAGCCTATAGCTGGCTGCCACGAATAGGCAGGAGGATTCTATTGGCCAGTGTGAGAGCCAATAGCTGACTGACACGAATGTTAACTAGCATGCTAGCATGCAAAAAAAAATCGATAACCGCATTCGTTACAAGTGGGAAAAATTCAAATCTGCATGGCACTTTACTCCAATTGGCTCATTCGCATGCTTAAACTCGACGTTGATTCTGATTCCGCAGAACTGGGTTGGGTGTGAAAAAGTATTTGTTGTTAACATTCTTTTTTCATTCGGTTTTTCCAGTTACGAGTGCTTTTTTTAAAGCTGATCGTTTTGTGTTCATTTTGTTTAGTTCTTTTTTCGTAACAGATTTAATGTTTAATATAGAGCTTAGAAAATATTCGCAGTGTGAGATAGGCAAGAAGTAAGGCATGTAGCAACATCAGCACGGAAAAGGGCACTCCTTTAAAAGCAAGGAAGGGCAAAAATATTTTCAGTCAAGTGATAGCGATTGCTGTATGAGTCGTACGATTTTTGAATCAAGCACGGGCAACGCCGGGCCATGCTGCTAGTATATACTAACGTAGCCGGAATAATTAACCATTAAATAAAAGAAACATTGAAAAACAGATTGAGCTGACTAATCCATTCAAAACAATGTGTGTAGCACAGGCGATTCCTTGTTTTCTATGCGAATAACGATTTCTCTTAGACTGTTAGTTGGCTCGTATCCAATATCCTAATTTTTAGACTTTCTTTCGTTCTTATGCTTTTTAACTGCTGAAGTATTCGAGTTAGCTATTTAATAAATATATAGTTAGGCAGCATATTTTCATTCAAATATATTTTATTGAGTAATATAGATATATTATGTCTATTTTTATAATAATCCTTCTGTTCTTCGTTTATTTCTATCACAACCTTTCGACTCTATATTTTGTTGGGTTCTGGAATTCCGAATCACGTTGAAGGAGGGTATGCGCTTTCGGCTCTTCGCTAAGGTACCTAGACTTTTTGAATTTAAGCGCAGTACTACACTGACGTCGAGATTTCATCAATTTGCAGTTGAGCTGGCTATATGTAGCCATAAATAATAAGCTAACAGTTTCTTTTCTCGCACTTCTCGCTTGTGGAACTCCATTCCGGCTCCATGCTTTCTGGCCAGTTTTAATCTGCAAAAATTTAAATGCAACGTAAATCGCTATCTACTGATGACTTTTGCCTCTTCCACCTGATTATTAATGTTTGTCCGTAATTCGTCCACAATCTGTAACAACTTTTCTCTTAGTGGCTTTACTGCTTTGCATGGAGTGATACCGATAATATATATATATATATATATATATATATATATATATATATATGAAATATACTCTTAAGGTATGCTATATTTATGGGATAAAGTGCTCAATATCAGAGATAGAGCGTGTGTAAATATAAAGTGAGCATTGAAGTCAGCGCTTAGAGACCTCTAAGTGTTGATTCAATGTTCACTTATATATATACATATATATATGTATATATATATTATATATATATATATATTTTATGTATATATATATATTATATATATATATTTTATATATATATATATATGTGTGTGTGTGTGTGTGTGTGTGTGTGTGTGTGTGTGTGTGTGTGTGTGTGTATAAACATACTGGGTATAACAGCAAAATTGTTCAAATCGTGTAACAGCCTGGGATAATTGTCCATCCCACAAAATGTTCATTATCTAAAAAACCACTAAACTAATTGAGTTTCTTTTGCACAGGCTTTCAGATAAAACATTTAGCCATCTTGACACCATTTGTCGCAAGAATCACTGAGAAATCTTTCGAATCATTCAGCTAGAAAGAGAACACACTAAAATTGTTTTGTATCAGCCTCACTGTCTTCCCAAATGAGCAATGCTGATAGGAAAAGATCACATACGTCCATTTCATATCATATCTAATCAGTCTAAGCAATATTCATCTAAAAAATTCTTGAATATCACTCACTTTTTGCCAGACTTCAAATTATGCTTCTGATGACCTTTCCTGAACGTTCTAAAATTTAAAGCCTTGATAAACAAATGTCATCCGTGCTTTTGTACATAGACACTCGAAACAAAATAAATCCTACAGTGCCTCAGAGGACGAAACGCGTCGGCTAAGAATAGTTTTTTTCTCTTGTATCGTTTTATTAATTCTGTTCTTTTGCCGATACACTCAATTTATAATATATTAAAATAATATATTATATATATATATATATATATATATATATATATATATATATATATATATATATATATATATATATATATATATATATATATATATATATAGTGTTATTATTATGGAAGTGGTGGGGATCGTCGTCGTGATGTCCTCATGCTAACGCAAACATAGATGCATGTCCATACACTTACATTTATTGTTTTTATCATTCCCCCACCACCATTACTAATCACTTCTACCAATTTACAATAGCTACTAGCTACTTATATTATCGCTTATGGTCAAATCACGCTGAAACACCGGTTCTCGTACGATCACCGAAGTTAAGCAGCGTAGAGCCAGGTCAGTACTTAAATGGGGGACCGCTTGGGAACACCTGGTGCTGTAAGCCCCCAAGGTCCAACCCTTACCTCACAGTCGGTGGGGGGTGTAAACGGTAGTGTCAGAACTATGCCGCCCGGAACAAGGCGGACAGGTCTGACACACACGCCGGCTAACAAGGGCTCTGGTGAAAATCCAAGGAGCGTCTGCATCGGTAACCGGCGGCTTCTGGTCGTTCCTGTCTCTGCGTCTGTGGGAACCCCGCTGTGGGAACCCCGCGGCAAGCAAGAACGTTATTCGAGTAGGCCTGGGTACCCTACTTCTGTAATTTATCCCAAGAATCTTCTTCTCATAACAGGAAGAAGCCGGCTCAATCCGCCCAGTGCAGTACAGTGCAGTACTTATATTATCATTGCCACCAATCCTCCTACAACACATCTACTATTATCATATAACTACGTTATAATTATTAACGTAAACTACCCCCTCCCCCAGCATATTTAATGCCACCATAAAAGTAACGAATAAGGATTACAAACTGCAATTTCTACCAGTTACATATACACAGTCATCAAAAACAAGCAAATAACCAGCTTTAAAATAATAACAAATAAACTTTAAAAAATTAAAAATAATAGCAATTTTTACCTACCATAATTTTACACAGACCGCACCACACGTATGCTAGGAAATATTATTCAGCGAAAAAATAGAAAAATGCTCTGATTGCTGACATGTATACATTCACGAGACATTCACGAGAAAGTTTCGCTGCACTTCCGATCTTTGAATTTCAACATACAAATGCGTATGTATATAGATAACAGCACACATATACATACATATGTCAAATCCCATACTGTCCACATATGTTTGTATGAGCCCCGGCGGACGTGTGTACGGACATGCATCTATGTTTGCGTTAGCATGAGTGACATCACGACGACGATTCCCTACACCTCTCTCTCAAAATAACACCAATACACGCAATCTAGATAAACCCAAATTTTAAAGAATTAATCAGTTTGTCTGACGATCGCAAAAGCGTGAAATCCAGGGTCACAAACTCACATCAATCCAACCAAATATGTTAGCTCTATCTCTGATATTGAGCGCTTTCTAATAAGTACCGCGCATATAATATATAAATAATCGTATATATATATATATTTATATTTATATACACACACTTTTTATATATATATATATATATATATATATATATAAATTAATTGATTTAAAAATATGGCTACTACTTTTTTTATATATATTATTTTATTTATATATACATTCATATATATATATGTATATATATACATATATATATATACATATATATATATATATATATATATATATATATATATATATATATATATATATATATATATATATATATATATATATATATATATATATATATATATATATATACATCATGTTTTGCGGATTGTTATCAAATACTAAGAATTTACATTTAAACTAACCCTAGAAACATTGTGAACCAAGTTTTGTATATTCTCACTGGTATCACCAAGATATGCAGAAAATTTTTAAGGTCGACCATGAAATCATAATATTTCATAATTTGGTAAGATTTTGTGAAGGGGTTCAGGCCCTTAACTTTTTAGCACCCTACTCGTATTCAATTTTAGACAGGAAACAAAACGTGAACAACTTGTTTATTAAAAACATGATTCTTTTCTCGCTGATTTGATAAACGTCGAATAAAGAAAAAAACAACTAGTCGCCAGATAAATGTGGATGGTGACAGCTCTTCACATATGCTGTTGTCATTGTTGGAAATACGTCAATATCAATAATAAAATAGACATGATGGAGACTTGAGCTCTGACCGAGTGAGCGACTTGGTTTTAATTTAAACACTGAATCTGTTCAAAGAGAGATTTGTCGCATTCCAAGTGATAAGCAGTTGAACTCTTGTTGATAGAGCTGGTGATTAAATCCCGTAATCTTTTCGATGATAAGCTATGGACATGATCTGACGCCCCTTGTTGGACTGCAGCGACATGTTGTCTATTCTTGAATCTTGCTTTTAGCAGCAGCGAGAGAACAAGATTTCTTTTGTTGCGAACATTGGAATCTTCGTGCATCTATTACACTAGTGTCCATACCTCACGGATGATAAAATGATCTTGTAAATAATCAGTCACTGAGCACAAATACTAACTGCTGACCCTATGCAAAGGGTTAGGAAGCGAAACTTTACTCCGAGGTAGACACTTGTTTAATCCCAGGCATAAGCGCTGCTTCATACATAAATAACTTTTTCATCTTCGAGGCGTCTGTTTCACTCATATATATGTTTAATATGAGTAAAATCTATATCCATACAACTGAATATATATATATATATATATATATATATATATTTATATATATATAGTGATTTTATAACATATTTATGTTATGATATTTTTATATATATATATATATATAATAATAATAATAATAATTATAAATTACATTCATAACTTAGATTCAAACTGATAAAGATGTTATCGTAATTTTGTTTTAATATTAAAAAAAAGTACGATTGGTCGGGTAAACAAACTGTTATAATTTAAAAATTTTTTTTATATGTTCTATATAAATGTGTTAATAAATATAGTATTTAACTTATATTAAATCCCTAAACTATTTGTAAAACAAATTAAATATTTAAATTGCTAGCAAGCATCATATTAATTTCTTCGGATTTTTTAGACATCTAAATTACTATCAAGTATTAAAATATATTCTTTACATAAATTGCTAAAACCCAATTACAGCCTCTTTCTCTTTACTTCCCTCTCCCTCATCTTTTTCTTTTTCCTTTTTCTTTTCTCTCTTCTCGCCTCCCATTTCAATATATCACTTCCGTTAAGTTAACCGTCTAAATAGGCCAAGGTCTGGTCACTCCTCTTCCCCCAATACAAAGTATGATTGAGAGAGATATGAAATTAATCCCTCCCTAAACTCTACCATGTCTCTTTAACTGCTCCTTTTACACTCTCTGTTAAATTGCAAAAACTTACACTATCTATCAATTTTAATTTCATTTTTCGTTTCATTTCATTTTTCGTTTTCATTTCATTAGGATATTAAAACAAAAACATGTTAAATATCGTTTTAAAACCTGATTGTAATCGTCTATCGAGTTTTAACGCTTTTGTTTTAATATCCTAAAATAAACAATATTTAGCTCTACTCTCTATTGAGTCCACTTTTAAAGTAAATGATACGTACAATGGAATTATACTTCATTTTTCTCATTTTACCTGGATATATATATATATATATATATATATATATATATATATATATATATATATACATACTACTTTAAACAAATCAGGTACGTATCAGCGCTAATAGGACGAAACGGCCGTCCAGTGCTTTCTCCATTCAGTTGAGGATTCTTCTATATTCGATGAATTACTATAAAATGATTATTCAAAGCCCCTAAAATTTCTTTCACTTGTATATCCTTGTTTGATTCAGCTTCTAATGCGCGGGAGGGAGCGCCTTGGCAAAAGAAGGCGTGGCTCTTGGGGCATAAGCCGTTGGGTTTCGAATACTTGGATATCACCGCGGAACTTAGCGAGTAGCGGAGCTATATCGAGTTTAGTCAGTTTCTTTTCCGTTTGCGTTGTATCGTAAATTACTCTTTTTGAGTAATTTCACATCTACTCATCATCTCTCAGCTGCGTCTCTGTCTTTGGGCAGAGTGCACTCAGGGACGACTTCGTCAAAGGACAGAGTCGCAACAGAGGAAAATTATACTGGGAGGTGCCGGCCCTCGAGAACAACTGCCCAAGGTCGCGCCTTTAGAGAGAAAGATCGGTGCGCGCACCGAGGCTAGCGAATCCGAGGGTTGCGGGGGCTAGGGGAATTTTTGTTCCTTGCCTGGGTGTACGCGCTCGGGTTCCTCACATTAAAGCGACCTTTGGACAGAGTGCGCTCAGGATCTTCTCTGTCAAAGGAAAGAGAAGCAACTGATGAAAATAATACTGGAGAGGTGCCCAGCCCTGGGGAAAAGCTGCCCGAGGCCGCGCACTCCCACTGCACCAGAGGGATGGATCGGTGCTCGCATCGAGGCCAGTGCAACTGACGGTTGTTCGGGCTGAGGGGAATTTTTGTTCCTTACGTACGAGCTCGGGTCCCCACCTAAAATCGACATTGTGTCACATTTCGTCCTAGTGGGGGGACAGAGTAAATATCGCGTTGTATCGTAACAATTCGGATTTTATTCTATTGAGGATTTTTCTAGACTTCGATCTCATTACATTTGTGTGTGTATATATATATATATATATATATATATATATATATATATATATATATATATACAAAATATAATGAGATAGAAAAATAATATAAATTCTAACTTATTCACAGCATTAATTCAAAAGGGGGTTCAATACTAAGAGCAGAGCAATAAATAATTATTATAAATTTTTACATGCGGACAAAACAATTACTCATTACAAAGATGCATTCTTGTTTCGATGCTTTTTGGATCTCGACTGGTGAAAGCCAAAATGTTTATGCATAAACATTTTGGGGTTTCACTAGTCGTGGTGCACATCATGCACCGAAACAAGAATGCATCTTTGTAATAAGTAATTTTTTTGACCGCATGGAAAAAATTTATATATATATATATATATATATATATATATATATATATATATATATATATATAATAAATTTTCCATATATATATATATTATAAATTTTACATGTGTATGAAAAAAACAATTACTCACTACATAGACGTATATATATATATATATATATAAATATATATATATGTATGTATGTATATAATATATATAAATATATATATATATATATATATATATATATATATATATATATATATATATATATATATATATATATATATATATATATATATATATATATATATATATATATAAAGATATATAAAGATTTAACTAATTTAATAAAAACATCCAACTTCATAAACAAATTCTTTCCAGGAAAGCTAAACGGAAATATAATCAAAATAAGCATTTCATAATAATAATAATAATAATAATAATAATAATCAGCATCTCAGCTAACGTATTCATTGCAGCGAACAAAACTAGAAATTTATATCATCTAAGCGCCCCAAAACACAACAAACTATTCAAGGATAATATCACTAAAAACATATAGAAATGCATCAAGAATTACAGAATACAACATTAACAAGGAAGCTCAAGACAATCGCCTCAATATTAGATCTAGAAGACTGAATAAATTGCATCGCCAAATCACAAGCATTCATTTCACTAAAAGATCGCAAAGAATACTTCATAAGAAACCCTAATATGCAGACTCATAAACCTAACTAAAAGTGAACCAGGTAAAATAAGTAAAATAACAGTAGAAAGAATGAAGTCAGAACTGAGGACAAAGTTAAACAGAAAACAACGATAGACTGGTTGCGTAAACTAAAAGCCAAAAATAACTGCTAATTTGAACAACTTGATATAAAAGATTTTCAGTAGGCGAATCCATGCTAGATAAAGCCATCTCCTTAATTTTAGCACAAATAAAAATAAGCACAAACTAAATACAAATCATTAAGCACTGAAGTCAACAACCAACCGACAAGAGTCTGTTTTATGCTTCAACTTAATCATAAACGCGATCCTTAGTTCATGGATGGCTTGTATTCGAAAAATCTTGGTAAAGAAAAATGTGTTCCCCTTTACTAAGGATTCTCAAATGAAGCATTCGAGGACCCTTAGTAAAGGGAAATAGACGTAATACACACTGTTTAATAAATAAAAATATAGTTCTATTCCAAATACGAAGTATCCATTATAATAACATTTATATGTAATAAATGATGTTTATTGAAAATAAATCCATATCTATCTATGTATCTCTCTCTCTCTCTCTCTCTATATATATATATATATATATATATATATATATATATATATATATATATATATATATATATATATATATATAATTGTAAAGTGGAAAATTTAAAAAAAAGGCGAGGCGAAGCCTTTTAACAACCAAAATAACATTTTCAACCTCTGTCCACAAGAAAAATTAGCAATAATGATATTTCCAGACCCCAAAAACAGTTTGAACCAGAGATCCGAAATCATCTTCCACAAAGGGGACGCAGGTTCGAATCCTGCCTGGGGGCACATTTTCTTTAATTAGCTTTTCGAGTGTGTAGGCTGGTAGACGAAATAAATACTGTTTAAATAAATCAGCGCGTCTACTCAACTACGGATATCAACTAAAAAATAACGTTTGAAGTAATAATATATATATATATATATATATATATATATATATATATATATATATATATATATATATATATATATATATTAACATTTGTAATTGAAATTAGTAACGTACACCTATATACACATACACGTGTCCATGCCTTTCTCTATGTGTTGGCCTAAGTAAGTGATATAACAGTGTTTCCAGTTTTGTTTCTCTCGTTATGCAAATGTTGAATGAGCAAATCGACTGCTACCAACAGATGGAAAATATTTCAGCTTCATCTCATTTGACCGTCTTTACATTATTTTTTTTTTTAACTGGCAGAGGCACAAAGGCTTCGAATGATTTTAATAACAGCGCACCCAAGTGGCCCCCGCCGTTTGTTCGGTTTCAATCTGGCGAAAAACTTTATCCAATGTTTGTCTTAATCTTAGCCTTTGACTTTAGGGATGTTAAATTTCTTTCGCTTGCCGCAATAAAAATTGACGAGACTGCTGGCTAAAAATAAAACTGATTTGAACTCTCATTTGGGACTTTCTCGCGTGATTTCAACTTGTTTTTTTTTTCTTTCTTTTGAATGGATTTTATTTTATCCTAAGTATCTCGTTTAGTGTTTTAGTGACGCAAGGTTATGTGATTATTAAGAATGTAGTGTTGCCCTTCAGTATTTTCGAGTTAATAGCATATTCGAATTTTAGTCGGGTTCGTTGCATTCAATTTCGCGTAAATACCTTTTGGGAGAGTTATGAATCTATCTCTTCCCCCTCCATCTTTAATTTGAATAACGGGACATATTGGGTTCTATAGACTTGGTTGGCAACCAGTCTACCTAAAGAAAGAAACGGTAACCTATTGTCGGAAAATATTGTTATGAATGGAAAGAGGCATGATCGTCCAAGCATCTATCATGTATGGCACTTAACTGACTGATGTCCTCGGTATGTGAACAAAATCCGGCAACAAGGCCTTTGATCGGGAGGTTTTGAGGAGCGTGGAACCACCTCTTAATTGACGTCCTCAGGTCCATCATGACCCGGGGTGGTAGCACATGTTAGTGTCTCAACTATAGGCAAATAATCAATTCCCAGACTGGGGTAAAAAACACTATGGAAGTATAAAAATACATTTTTATAGTAAAAAATAGCAGGAATACATTTTTATATTAAAATTTTAAAAAAAATTCCTACTGGTCTACCGCAGAAAAAAATGACAAACTACTGCGGGAAAAATCTGCCTCGTCAGTCATGTATCGAAAGATACATGGTCGGCTATACGTGTATCACGCATGGCACATAACTGACTGATGCGATGTCATGACTTTTGGAACCCCCTGTATTAATATATATATATATATATATATATATATATATATATATATATATTTTTATAAAAATTTATAAGTATTTTATAAAATCACTACAAAATAATTTTGTTTGACATTTCTGTGTCTTATCAAGTGATGGTGTTGAAAAGAAAATAAATGGTTTTAAAGTTTTCAGATCAATTAACTTTTTGTTACAAAAGCTAGAATTTAATATATATTATAGCTATTTAGATCTTATATATATATACTTTATATTAAATATATATATCACTGTTAAAAAAATTTATATATTTTATTTAAAAACAAAAAATTCATCTGATAATACATGTATATTATAAAATATGGTCTTAAACTCGCGTTAACAAAATAATCTAGACATAATTAGACATAATACATACACACACACACACAAATATACACACACAAAAAAAAAAAAAAAAAAAAAAAAAAAAAGCATTAAATGAACAACTCCACGCCCTTTACGAAAAAAGGACGTTGATGCACACAGTTAAATGTGAATACACTCTAAACATAGAACCGACAAACATACATCCACAATTAGACATTGAGTAAATATTTCAGACGCTCACCTTACTGAAAAATTCAATCATTTTCAATTTTATTTGAAATACGTTTTTGGAATTACTAATACTCCTATTAAATTTCAGATTAAATATAGGAGTTTTTGATATGGCCAGAAAACAATTTTTTCAGGAGATATATATTTTTTCATTTTTTTTTCTTTTCTTCTTCTCTCTTTTACTCACCATTTTGGGACCGGGGGGGTAAAAGGTTAAATACCACCCCTTCCCTACGCGATCTTTTTTCCAAAAATTATCAGAAGAAAAATTAGTCAAGTCATTGAAGTGTAAAATTTACGATAAGACGCCTCCGAGTAGAATATTTAATAAGTAAAATCACTAAGGTGGCAAACAAAACAAGGCATTGTGAGTGATCTACTACTCTGGATGCCAAGCCATGGCTCAAAACGCGTTGGTCATCCAGCAATCACCTACACTGACCAGCTATGTTATGTCGATGTTTTAAGCGTAGCTTACATGTAGCATAAGGCCGAAAGTATGGGACACCAAGTGAAGATCGAACTCACTAATAAGTCGTAACTGATCTAGCGAAACAGGCTTGCTGACCATTACACTGCGGTGAAGTGTGCAAACCAGTTATGTTATGACACAGAATGCCACTCAAATGACCTTCTAACCTTGATGCAGGACTGTAATGGTAGGCGGGATAGACTCACGAATGTCCAAGATAGCTCGATCGAATTAATAAAAAAGAACAAATAAAAATTAAACAGTGTCACATCTCTCTGAAAACAAGAGCATTTTAGAAATAATAATATATTCTGAAAAGGAATTAAATGCGCCCTTCCCATGGGTATTTGTGCGTAAGTGAATGTAATGATTCAGATTGTAATTCGAACTCGGCTCTCTGATTCCATCCCGAGCCGATATCCATTACACCAAAAATCAAATGCCAAGTTTCTACCTTACTTCAAGTTAGGAACGAAACCCCCATCAATACTGGAGGGGGTGATAACAATTACTAGATATGAGACGTCTTCTTGAAAAATTGTTTAAAGAGAAAAAATTTATTAATTTCAATCGAAAGCAGTACTGTCTGCTCAGTCAATAAATGCTAAATGTTTCCTTCTGGTTTCTTGACCTTCTTCCCTGTCCTTCTCTTTATCCTTTTACCAAACACTCCTCTTAACTCTTGTTCTCAATCCTCTGTAACCCCTTGCGTGCTAGTGGCACTCCCGCCTTGCTTAGGGTGATTTGCTTAAAAAAATGGCTAATATTCCCAATTATCCTAACGAGAGAGAAAGGCTAACATCCTTGGCACAAAATACAGCATTTGAAACCTATTCCATGGCTTAATCAGGCTATAAGCCTAGTGTTTCGGTGGAAATTTCAGCGGTCTTCTGGATGTCTCTGGAGTAGAAACGTGGTCATTAGCCTCACTTCTCTATTTTTTCATAAGCGTTGTAAGTTCCATCCCTGGTTTGAGTTGAGTGGCAATCTCTAGGCTCTATAAAAAATCACGGTAGGGATAGTGCCAAAATAAAGTCCAACTCCACATCTTCTGTAACATGCATCCGAAGAAAGCCTAAGCGGATATCGGCCAAAACGTTATGATTAACATAAAGACACTAATCCCAAAATGTGATTGAAAAGTAATGGTGAGATTTCTTAGAAAACCGGCGGAAAACGTTAGCCTTTTCTTGAAACGATGAATCTGTTCAATTATTTCAGTGGAAATTAAATTATAAGGCAATTTTTTGATTGTCACCTATAATTATCGTTGATTGCATATGATTAATTAATGTAATTAATTTGGATAAATATGTACATAAACAGAAAACTGGAGCGCTCACAGACACACACACAAACACAGTTTCTCCCCAAGCCCCCCCTCTCTCTCTCTCTCTATATATATATATATATATATATGTATATATATATATATATATATATATATATATATATATATATATATATATATATATATATATATGTATGTATATAATCGTATATATATATATATATATATATATGTATGTAATTATATATATATATATATACATATATATATATATATATATATATATATATATATATATATATATATATATATATATATATATATATATATACATACATATATAAACAGAAAGAGAGATACGGAGAAAGTAGGAGAAATTATGACACTAAAACATAAATAGATTTTACCAACTCCTCAGTATACTCACAGGCATAGCGAAAGATGCCTTCCGAAAACTAAACAAAGTATTACGAAACAGGAAATTTTCGTTATAAACAAAGGAAAGTGTACTTAATTGTTATATAATATCGGTCCTCCATTGAATGCTGTACAATCTCGTTACAAGTCACGAAATGACTTGATGCAACAGAAATGTGGTTCTACAGAAGGATGCTGAGAATGGTATGGACTGAACATGTAAGCAACGACGAAGTTTTAGAGAAAATGGAAACAAAAACGACGCTTGTACTTAAGATCAGAATGAGAGAGTTTAAATTTTTAGGGCGCATAATGAGGAAAGATTGCTCGGAATTTTAACACTCTCAGCACTTACTGAAGGCAACAGGCAAAGGGGAAAACAGCCCCTAACTTACCTAACGAGCTTGTGTAAATGAATCTCTGAACGGCGTTTAGGAAAGATAGTAAAAGGGAAAATTTTTACTAAGAGCTACAAAGGACGGGAAATTGCAGAGAGCCTTGATCGCCAATGTCTTGAAGGTACACAGCACATAGAAGAAGAAGAACTGTACTAGATGTTGTGTCGAATTCATGACGTTTCCTTTCTTGATAAGTTGAAAGAAGTGTTTATTGTCTCAGTTACTATTTTCAATCTGGCTATTCTACATTGGAATTACAAACAGAATATCAAACAGAACATAGGAAGGAAATGGGGCACATCGAGGCGGTGTTATGGTTAACAAGCTTGTCTCGCTCGAATGATTATAACTGAATAGTGAGTTCGATCCTCAGTGGTTGCCCCCTACTTTCAGCTTTGTACCACATCTAAACTACAATTGGAAAACTACTATTGATAAAAGGAGATGCCTAAAGAAACAGCAAGTTACCTAACGAATTTGTGTAAATATATGACAGAACAGGGTCAAAGGGGATGGCAAAGAGTCAAACGTTAGTTACAGCTACAAGGGACTGGAAGTGGTGGAGAACCGTTATCGACCATATTCTGAAGGGACATAGTGCATAAATGATGCTAATTAGGCTGTAGTACATGAAGATTCAGAATTGAACCTCTTCAAGATAGATTTGTGCGATTTCGTGAAAAACGCCGATAAAATGAATGCATTATTCATGCTCAGAATGATATTAGACAGAGCAATAGAAATGAAAAAAGATGTCGACGTATGTTTTATAGATTATGCCTTAAGTGTCTGATAAAATACCCATAAAGAACTGTTAGAAATGCCATATAAGCTTGATTTATTTGGGAAGGATATTAGAACAACGCAGAACTGGCAGCAAACCGTCTGGATACTGATAGAAAATGAATTCAGTTAATGCACAGTTATGTCTTCCCACCAGTCTAATCTTTATAGTAGGGGACCTCCACAAAAAAGCAATGCCTAAGATTTAAAATGATTTAAAAAAAAAATGAGAAATCTTCAAGCTTTTATTTCAGTTTTAATTTCAAGCTGATAGATTAAATTTAATATTTCTAATAAGCAAAATAATTTGCTGTATTTCAAAAACTAATTCATTGACAGATGTCATGTTGTTCTACGGAGACTTGATCTGTAAAACACAATCAAAGTAAATGACGTGAGCGCCTTTTTAATATAAAATTAAGAAAATATTCATCGTAATTTAATGTTTTATTGAATTTTTAAAATACTGACTTTAATTTTACTACAGATATCGCTATTATTTTCTGATATGTCGTGTATGGTCGCTCGTAATTTAAATTGACTGGAAGCATATTTTGTTTTTGCTAAAACAGTTGATTAGCGACCTTTTTAGTCGTCTTTCACCTCAGTGTAATTCTCTGTATAAAAATCTTCCAAAAATAAAACTGATGATTTAAATTCTATGAGGAGTCCCGCTTTTAACTGATAGAAATATGGAGAGGCTGAAATTTAAATTTCTCGAAATTTCATAAAATTAAGTAAGTGGTGGAAACGTAAAAAAAAATATTTTTAGCAAAATTTTCTAAAAACGTAATTCAGAAATAATTTAATTAATCTCTGAATAAGCCCTGAGAATTATTTGATTTTGCAAGAGTTTCCAAAACAAAGTGTTTTAACGTCAAAAAAGACGCTAACATTTCAATACTAATCTTTGACCCACCTCAATTTCGAACGTGCCTGAAAGGATTAAAAAATGTAATAAAATGATAAGAATTCTTTAATCTTTCCTCTTAATAATAAATTTTGACGATAAAACTTCGTTTTTATCAAGTTTCGGCCTTTTTTCATCATCGTATGCTCCTTTTTAGAGATATTTTGGAGGTACACTTTACTGTGAAGCAATCCTGAGGATTCATTATTGGTGATCACACTGTTAATAGCATAAGATATGCAGATGAGACATGGAAAAGAAAATACAGGAACCCCCACAGAAATTAGTAAAGGAAAGCGAGAATGAAGAACTATACATTAACTGTAAGAAGACAAAGTGTATGTTTGTCAACAAAAGAAACACGCCAATTACAAATTGGAGATATGAAAATCCAGCAAATATAAAAATTTTAATCTCGAAGAAATATTTTTAAAGCGGAAGGAAAATTCAACACCAAAATCATTGTGGTATTTATTTTCGACTAGCAGCATGACCCGGCGTTGCCCGTGCTTGATTCAAAAATCGTACAACTCATACAGCAATCGCTATCACTTGATTTAAAATATTTTTGCCCTTCCTTGCATTTAAAGGAGTGTCCTTTGCTGTCCTGATGTTGCTACATGCCTTATTTTTTGCCTATCTCACACTACGAATTTTTTCTAAGCTCTATACTAAACATTAAATCTCTTACGAAAAAAGAACTAAACAAAATGAACACAAAACGATCAGCTTTAAAAAAGGACTCGTAACTGGAAAAACCGAATGAAAAAAGAATGTTAACAACAAATACTTTTTCACACCCAACCCAGTTCTGCGGAATCAGAATCAACGTTGAGTTTAAGCAAGCGAATGAGCCAATTGGAGTAAAGTGTCATGCAGATTTAAATTTTTCCCACTTGTGACAAATGTAGGTATCGATTTTTTTTTGCATGCTAGCATGCTAGTTAACATTCGTGTCAGTCAGCTATTGGCTCTCACACTGGCCAATAGAATCTTCCTGCCTATTCGTGGCAGCCAGCTATAGGCTCTCACTCTGTCCAGTAGAAAATGCCCGCAAACTACATGAAAACTGCTTTAGAAGCATGAAAAAATCGATTATTTCCACTATCGATGGGAGTTGGGAAATGCAAAGTCGGCCTTCGCCTTCTCGCTAACTTGGAGCATGTGCATGTAAATTTTGGTGCAAATCCGTCGAAAATTGCGGCCGTGCATTCGTTACACACACACACACACACACACACACACACACACACACACACACACACACACACACACACATCCTGCCTTTTATAGATAGAGATTAATAAATGTTTTCATGGTAATTGTTCAGATGAGCTCGTTGCTATGGTGCCTAGACTTTTAACATTTAAGCGCCGTACTAGACAGGTGACGAAGTCTCATTAATTTACATTTGAGTTGGCTAGATTTAGCCATAAATTCTATGCTGTTTCTTTTCTCGCACTTCTCGCTTGTGGAACACCCTTCCGGTGCCATGCTTTCCAGTCGACGTTAATTAATGCAAAAATTGAAATGTAATGTCAATCGCAATCTGCTGTCCTCCTGATTGTTCTTTTTTTTGATTTTGCTGTTTCTGTTTCTAACCTTACCACACTCAGTGCCGCCTTTTGCCTCATTGGCTTTACTTCGTTGCTTGGAGTGAACTCAATAAATGTAACGAACCCACTTGAAATTGAACTCACACTCTTTGGGTTCTGTCACTGGATCTAACCAACGCCTCAAGGACACATGGCACAGTGGATAAAGGCGTTGGTTAGATCCAGTGACAGAACCCAAAGAGTGTGAGTTCAATACCCGCTTAAGGCAGTGAAGAACTTTCAGCGGGAAATTAACAGGAGATAACTGATAACTGACGTCCATTAAACATGGCAGGTGGAACTAGAACAGTCTACCCCAGTGAGCGAAATAAAGGGTTCAGTTTGACATTCCAACCACCTGAAGAAGGGCCGAAACGTTGTAATAAATATGGCGACAAAGATGAGGACAATAGTCCGAATAATGTAAATAATATAGATTATCTATTTTAGCGATCGGATGGCATTCGATCCCGGACGTTATGAAAATAAGTAACATTAAAATTAATAAAATTAAATATTAATAAAAAATCAATATATTTTTTAAATTCAGTAGCATTCTTAAGTGTACTTGTACCACTACTACTACTACTACTACTAGTAGTAGTAGTAGTAGTAGTCGTCCAAACCCGACACGCTCTAACAAACTGAGCTACAGAGAACAATCGGATTTACATTACTCGGACTGGTTTCCTCATCTTTATTCTTATATTCACGACGTTTCGGCCGTTGTACACTCCGACCTTCTTCGGGTGATATACGTTGGAATTTCGAACCGAACACTTTATATTACCTGAAGAAGGCTGGAGCATACAACGGCCGGAATGTTGTGAATATGACAATAAAGATGAGGACAACAGTCCGAATAATGTAAATAGTGTGAAAAGTTAGAATACATCATCTCAGAAATATAGACAGATGGAGAAAAATCGGTCAGGCAAGGCCAAATTTGTTATAGACCTCCGAATTTGTTATAGACCTCCGAATTTGTTATAGACCTCCGAATTTGTTATAGACCTCCGAAATTTTTTCATATCTGTTCAGTTTCGTATCCAAACGTAAACAAAGAGAATTTTAGAATGGCTTTTTTTAATAATTTTTATCACTTTAAACGTTATTTTTAGCGGATACTCGTATTTGAGTAGACGCTCCATTTATTTATGAAACAGTAGATTTATTTATTTTCGTCTGCCGGTCTGAATGTTCTAGAAATCTTAATAAAGTTCCATAGCAAATATGTTTTTATGGGAATGAGTTTCTATGCCCACATCCAACCAGTTTTAAATTCAGGGCTTCTTCTCTTAGAGTAGTTGCCAATCAAATGTAAAAGTCTAGTCTGTTATTAACAGAGAAAAGACTGGATCGATTGAAGTAGAGGAGATTGTTCAGCATTCACTGCCATATAAGAAAACATATTACGTAAAAGTTCAGTACACTTTTGTTTCTCACGAAATTTAACCGTTTCTTAATAATTTGTTTAGCTTTTGAAAGGTATCTTTCGCTATTCCAATACGCCTTCGGGTTTCAGTGTCGCATTTCCGCCCTCTATTAAAACACTTTTCAGATATTTAAATTGTTGTCAGTCGGTGATACACGCTTGGGCGATCATGTCTTTTTCGATTCATGACTGACGAGGCAGAAGATTTTCCCGTAGTTAGTGGTCGTTTCTTAATGTTGAGACTGGTTGTAAACCAAAGGCTATAGAACAAAATCTGTCCTACTATTCAACCCATAGCTGGGAGGAGAAGAGATGGATTCATACCTTTCCCAACGGTATATGCGTGTAAGTGAATATAAGGAAGCCGGCTGGAATTCGAAACCGGATCTCTGATTTCTAATTCCTGGTCGATAATCATTGCATCACAACGCACATGCGTGTTTGATTTTGGAATTACATCACGGTGTAACACCGGTTTCCGTACGATCAACAAAGTTAAGCAACATCGAGTCTGGTCAGTACGTAGATGGGTAGCCGTTTGGGAATACCAGGAGCTGTATAGTTATATTATGGAGAATGGCTCGGAATTGTTAATCGGAGAGCCGAGTTCCAAATCCGACCGAGTTCGTTATATTCGCTTATGCGAAAATGCCCTTGGGAAAGTTACAAATCCATCTCTTCTCCCCTAGATATGGGTTAATTAGTATCACTGAACCATTATTATCTTAAAAAAATAAATTAAATAAAATAAAAACTTTAAAAATATTTTCTGGATTTAAATAACCTGTAAGGTGTTGATAGGCCGTAAAAATTGATTTCCAATTCCCGTTGAGTTAGTCATATTTCCTCATGCGCAAATACCCTTGGGAAATGCATGAATCCACTTTTTCTTCCCCCAGATATGGATTAATTAGTAAGACTTTTATCACTAAACGGTTATTATCTAAAAAAAACAAAATTACAATCTAAATATATTTTCTGGCTTTAAATAACCTGTAAGGTGTTGATAAGCCGTAAAAAAAACGAATCAATCAATCAATTGCTTGAGTTTGGTATCTTCAATTTGTAATTTGCATGTTGGGCTGTTCCTTTTTCTAACAGCCATGCATTCTGTGTTCTTGCAACAATTAGAAGAAAAAAAAAAGAAGTCCGTTTTCTTTCAGAAGCCTCTAGCCGGATATAAGCACTGATGCAGAGAATGTTTACTTGAAGCCCAAATCTCGCTCACTGTTACAATTTGCACTCGGCAATCTAGCACCAAATGTCGGCAAATAAAAAGTCACGTAAAATAACTTCAGACATCCTAAAGACTTCATTCACTGTGAAACACACAATCCGAAATACTGGCGCCATTTCATAATTACACGAGCCAAGAAACGTTGTCAAAACATCCATGCGTCTAGGTACATACATGCGGGTGTATTTAATCCCGTCACATATAGGGTTATGTATACATAGGTACATCAGTAAGTTCATAGCCTAATGATGAAAAATGCATTCATTTTATACAACAAATATTTATTTTTAAAAACAACCTAATTCCCTGTAAATGCACTTGATTCATTGGTGAATATTAATTACCTAGGTCAAATATTACGCTGTGGAAAATTCAGGTAAATATCAACTAATATTTAACTGTCAGCTTACGGACGTTCTGATTGTCCCTCATACATAATTGCGTCAATAAATATGTAACCCAATGCTGACAAATCATTTATTTTTCGGTAAATAATTATTTTCAAACATAATCTCGTTCTCTGTCAATGAAATTATTTCAGTGGTGAATATTAATTGCATAGATCGAATGTTACCCAGTGGAAAAATTAAAATAAAATCCAGCTAATAACTATATGTCTAGTTACGGATCATGTGATTCACGCTCATGAATAATCAATAAAATAAGAAACCCAATATGAAAAAAGGTATTTATTGAATATGAATTTTTTTTAAATAATCACCTTCTCTGTTAATGTATTTAGCTCCTAAATCGAATAATATACATGAAAAATTTAGTTAAAATTTCAGATAAAAGTTCGTATAATAACCATGTATTAGTCGATGAACTTACTGATGCATTGTCGTGTACAAAATCTATCCTCTATCTATCTATCTATCTATCTATCTATCTATCTATCTATCTATCTATCTATCTCTCACAGTCTGTTCATTATCTATCTATCTATCTATCTATCTATCTCACAGT
>CAHIKZ030003185.1:397500-427500 GCA_903632075.3 Acanthosepion pharaonis
ATAATAATAATAATAATAATAATAATAATAATAATAATAATAATAATTATTAAGTACAGCACACACACTAAGGAGAACTTTGTCTATGTAACGCTAGCAACTTCATCGGAGATAAAAAAAAAAAAAAAAAAAAAAAAAAAATTAACATGAAATGTGGTATAACAACACCACGACCTGCCTTAGGTCTTTCCGCAGACTTGGTAGGTAGTGTGTCCATAGCAGAAATCGAATGATGATGATAATAATAATAATAATAATAATAACCTCTATGAAAATTATCGAGAAATTGTCAAAATACAAGGACCGGGAGATCGAGATTAATGAAGAATGAATGATGTGAGGAATAAAGAATGGACAGTTTTACTAACAGTATCCCAGGTAATATCAACATGCAAATCGCCCTACTAAGAACATCCCATATACTAAGAAAAGTACTATCAATTAAATAACAATTTTCCTATAGTACCTAAGGATCATAGTTTGGACCCGGCTCTACGGGATAGAAAACAGGAAACATATCATACACAAATAATAATAATAATAATAATAATAATAATAATATGTGGCTTGATGATTGCGTTTAGCCTGAAACAGTCTGTGTTGACTTCAATGTTCACTTTTAGATTTACATACGCTCTATCTCTGATATTGAACACTTTATCTCATAAATATAGTACACTTTAGAACTATATTTCTTTATATATATATATATATATATATATATATATATATATATATATATATATATATGTGTGTGTGTGTGTGTGTGTGTGTGTGTATAAATAAAAAGAAAGAACAGTAAGATATAAAATCCGGTGTTCTTATAGATATTTTTATTTTTACAAAATAGTGCTCAATGTAAATTTACAGAGCATTGCCGTCATAGTCATAAATTTAAAAAAAAAACAAAATGTAACCTCATATACATACTTAAACTTGATGTTAAAATAATCCTACATAATATAATGGATTCTAATACATTTAACTGTTCTTAAAAGAATATAGTAAAATAAAAATTAAAAGGAGAATATTTCAAATCGTAGTTAAATAAAAAGTATTATGATAAAAAAAACCCGAAAATCTTTAAATTTATAAAAAAAAAAAATGACGTTGAAATTTTTTACCGTTAACAATAATTTTTTTTTTTTTTTAAATCCAGACGACATCCATTCAACTGATGTCAGGTTTCATTGTAAAAATACATCCCTACCCCTTACCAAATTGTAACTAATAACTGATACAATGATACTGACATAAGGAAAATCTAGACATCCCTTGTTCAATTTAAGTAGAATATTCTGTAACCATGGAAACGTGATTTTAGATGTGTCTTTAAAACCCGGTAATTTTAAAAGTTACTCCAAAATTAGCTTGAAGATGAAATGGAACTAATGCTTTTAATTTAATTGCAAAATTAAATTCGGGGTTTTAGCTTCTATTTTGAAACATGATTGGAACTGTGTAGCGGAAAAAAACCATATTTTAAATCAATTAATTTATAATATATATATATATATATATATATATATATATATATAATGGGCAGGAATATATTTATTTTATGGAAAAAAACAGGCAACAACGTGAAAATCGAATAAAATTCCGCTTGGCCGTGAATAAATTTGAAATGTCTTAAATTTAATTTTTTTTATCTTAGAAAATTAAAATCAATTTAATTTGCTTGGTTAAAATAAAATTTTCTATGGTTGAAATTGTGCTCCAAACTGCAAGAATGAAACTGAAAAATAATGAAAAATATTGCTTTGTTTAGATTTGAAATTTAACATTTACTTGTTAAACTATATTGCAGGTCGTTTACTTAAAAAGAAAAATATATTCAGCCGAAAAACTTTTAAATAAAAAAATTTTTTAAAGATACAAATGAATTTTGAACGATTTTTTAATTTTTTAAAAGTTCTTTCGTGAAATATTAAATTTTATTAATAATTTAAAAATCCGCTGTAATTTTAACGTATTATCGGGATGGTTTGAAGAAAGCGACAATTGAAATTGAAGCTTGGAGTTATTGAGTTTGGAGAATTGAACACACACAGGTGATACTGAAGTCGATCTTGTTTTGAATACTGCTGCCACATCTGGCTTGGTACTCCTGCTATATATTTAGAGATTCTTGATAAAATCCAGAGAAGGATATGCAATGTTATTGGTCCTGACCTGGCATCGCGGTTTCCCACCGCCGTCACGTAGCTTTCCATGTCTTTTGTATAAATCCTTTCATGGTAACTGTTCTGATGACCTTTCCGTTGGGGTACCGAGATTTTATGAATTTAAGCGCAGTACTAGATTTGCGGCAAGATCTCATCATTTTACACTTGAAGTGGCTAGATAGAACCGTAAGTTCTATGCTAAGAATTTCTTCTATTTCACTTCTCGCTTGTGGAACACTCTTCCAGTCAACTTTGATCTACAAAAATTTAAATGCAATACCAATCGTTATTTTCTGTCTTTTTATTCTTTTATTGTCCTCTCTCCTTAATAGTTGTTTTTTCACAAATTCCCTAACAGGCATTAACTCCTTGCACCCTAGTGGCTTTATTGCCTTGCTTCGAGGGAAATGGTAAAAAAAAAAGGTAGATGTTAAACAGCAAGTAACTAGCGTAAATATATTTCAAATCAGGGATCGGGGCGGGCAGTAAAAATGCAAACATTGCTAAGCATTACAAATGCCAGGAAGTTGTGGAGATCTATGATCACCAGACATTGCTTACAGCTATGAAAGATAGATTCTGAAAGAACTCGGCATATAAAAGAAGAATAGGGAGGTATTTAGTGAAAACTGAGCTTGCCTACAACAGACTGCGAGACGAGATTGTTGAACATCGTCATCTGCCAGGCTCTGTACGATTGAATAAAGAATATCCGGTTTCAGTGTTTGGGAAATGAAATTATGTCAACTTAGTTGTTTGGTTTTTATAAATGAAACAATTACAGTAAAGAAAAACAAAGGAAGTATATTTTTAGATTTCCTCTTCTATGTGTTCTGTACCTTCTAGGCCATGTCTCTCCACAATTTCCAATCTTTTGTAGCTCTAAGCAATATTTGTCCCCTTACCCGTTACAGTCCATCATCTGCCATCTATTTGCACAAGACCGTTAGATAGGTTTACTCTATGTTTCAATTTGTTCCTCTTGCCGTCAGTATGTCCTGTGAGTGTAAAATTTTCCAAGCCCTCCTTCCATATTGTTTCACAGACATTTATGCTGTTTGTTTATCATATCTGCTTAGTTTCGTATCCAGACGTAAAGTAATTTTCTAAAGAAGTAATGGATTCTTATTTATTAATCCGACAGATTTTTATTACTTTAAACGGTATTAAAATAAATATACTGTTTAATAAATAAACGGAGCGTCTAACTCAAATATGATTATCCACTAAAATTAACGTTTAAAATGATAAAAATCTGTGGCATTAATAAACAAGAAATCCATTACTTCTTTAGAAAATTACTTTGTTTACGTTTGGATACAAAACTGAGCAAATATGATAATTTCGAGGAATATATGACGAGAAGGTTTTTGCTTAAATACACTGTTCAGACATTACTTATCCGGTGAAGCTTCTTCGTAGGTTAAGACTCGTGGGATCTAACGACGTTTTACTATCTGCCCAGGTAAGATGCAGGTTCGAATCGTGACGGAGAGCGTATATTTTTCTTTAGTAAGATTTCTTGAATATTCAGCCCGCTAGACGAAAATAAATAAATTTAGTTAATAAATAAACGGGGCGTCTACTAAAAAATCATTAAAAACAACTTTCTTTCGCTGGTCATTAACTAAACCAGTATATATACATACATGCATACATACATACATACACACACACACACACATATATATATATATATATCACGTAGTTCCCAATTGACCTACAACTGCTTCGATGCATTATAATATATATATATATATATATATGTTTTTCCTGTGTAGCGAAGGAACCATATTTTTAAATCAGTTAAATTATTATAATTACTATATATATATATATATATATATATATATATATATATATATATATATATATATATATATATATATATATATATATTATAATATAAGCCAGTTGTAGGTCTTGTATTGGGAACTACGTGATCTTTACTAGGTAAGAGTAGATCCTAAGAGAACTAGTTGTCCAATCAGGATTTATTACTGCGAATCATTTTGGTGACCTACATGTTCGTCTGAATCGTTGTCTCCGCAATTCTCCACTTCCTAATGACTTACCTGTTTCAAGACACAATCTTTGTCATCCTCGGACCCTAGAACATCGATGGTGTGACACCTTGCCACTTCTACCAGTTTGCTGTCCTGCTGAGAAACTGTAGAACCATGAATTTCTATGAATATGAAATGTGCTTCTTGATTATCTCGAGGTACTCTCCAACATTAACTGGTATACTTGGGCTATAAATTAAATTCAAATTCATTAGCTATTTTAATAAGAATCCAAAGACATATTGTCGCCACGGTTCATATGAATAACCGGATTACTGAAGAAACATTTTTAATAGCAGTATTTTCAATCTTCAGTTTTATTCATATGTAGGTACGTTTATCATTTTATAAAATATGTATCCTTATTTAATTTTTGTTTGCACAACGACTATAATGCGAAATTTCCATTAAGCATCTTTCGACAGCAAATACGCAATGGAAGCCGGGATGCGAGAATTCACTCTATTAAATAGAAAAAATAGATATGGGAAGTTAGATGAAGGAAAATGCGAGGTCTAGAATCGAAGTCGCATTGGAATAGCGAAAAATGCTTTCCAAAAGCTAAACAAAGTATTAAGAAACAGAAAAATTGCGTTAAAACGAAGATATTAAAATATACGCTCTCCGTCAGGATTCGAACCTGCAACCCTCCTGGGCAGATAGAAAACGTTGTTTAATGTGATTATATTTTTCTGTATTTCGGATTGTTTCCTGACTTTTCGGTGAAAGTTTAATATATAAAATGTGCAATATCCGAGTACTTTTGGCATTCATTGCCCATTATCGAAATGTTTTTGTACTATTTTAATTTCAACGTCTTTACGCGTAGTATTGTTATTTTTATCGCCTCTTCACTTGTCAGTTCGAAAAAAAAATATGTTTGTTCCTAAACTTAATAACATTTTCTTGATGTTGGGTTGTTTTTTTTTTAGGCTTAATGCTTCTATTATTTGTAGTCGTTTTCTAAGTCTATTTGTCTGATTTCTTGTGTTTTCTTTTGTTCTTTAGTTGGTTGCTTATAAACTGTTTAAGTGAATTATTAACGGATAGATGGAACGGTGATTTAATTATAAGCGTAATCTTCTATAATTAATACCCTAATATATAAGATCACATCAAATCGAATAAAAAAATACGAAATGGGCAAGTGAAGACATATAAATATTTATCTTACCATTTAAGCATTAATAATAATAAAAAATATCAAAAAAGCACGAAAACGCTCAAGAAATAATAATAGCAGAGACTGCCTGTCAAACCGGATTTCGATTTGCTACTCAAAATTGAAAGAGAGAAAAAGCCAATGAAGGTTGCCACTGTCTAGTGTATCCTACTGTTTAATCCTTAGTTGGGGCGGGAAAAGAGAGATACACGACTTCCCCAATGATACATTTCATTTAACGAACTTATTTCTAAACTACTCGTATCTTCAGCAAGTAGTACTAACGACCACAATCGTTATTATAGGCAACCTGTCTAGGGGGAGAATTATTCAAAACCGTCACGAAATACCATGGTTATTATTTCAAAAAAGAAATAGGGAAATCAAAGGCAACAAAACTGATATTATCATAAAAACAAGAAATTCAGGAAGTCTATGCTTATTGACATAAATGTACTATCTGAGAGAAACACTTCCATGAAACTTATCGAGAATTTGTCCAAATACAAGGACCTGGAGATCGAGATTAACAAGATGAGGGAAATAAATACTGAGACGGTACCAATAGTAATCGGAGGTCTGGGTCTCGTGAGAAAAGGAATGGGCAATTTTAGTAACAGTGTCCTAGATAACATTAACATGCAAATTGCCCAGAAGATCACCCTACGAGGAACATCCCATATATTAAGAAATTCGCTATCAATTAAATGAATTTTTTATAGGGCCTAAGGAATATAGTTTGGATCCGGCTATACAGGATACAAAGCAGGAAACATAACATACATACATAAATAATAATAATAATAATAATAATAATAATAATAATAATAATAATAATAATATATCTGTCGTCACTATGGGATAAAAACAGCTGTAAACTGGTGTGGACGTCATACTGGATCTGTAGTTGAGAGAGATGTTAGATTCTGGGATTTTTCTATCAATACAAGCAAATCATCCAGACATTATTATTAAAGACAGAAAAAATTTTACGTAGTGATTGACATCAGTGAACCAAATGACAAAAACATCTTTGTGATGGTTTTTGAAAAACTAAGCAAAATGCAAAAACCTGGAGATGGAAATTTAAAAAAATGGCGCTTAAAAACTAAAACTCTTTCTGTTGTTTTTGGAGCTTTGGATCTGATAAAGAAAGGAACACAAGAACAAATCAACAAAATTCCTAGTGCACCACATCTCCAGGAAATTCCCCCATCAAATTGTTTTAACAAGCACAGTCCATGTCTTGCGAAGTGCTTTGTCCATTTAAGATTTTTTGTTAATTGCTGTCATTTTTTTTTTATTAAGTGGAAACAGCAACAACAACAACAACAACAAATCAGATCCTTCGCTTGCCCTAGGTCATTAGTTATGACACGTCATATGATTATTAAACAAATGCAGGTGAAAAAGAGATTTTTTTAAATAACAACAACAACAATAATAATGTGCCTGGCACTGCCTTACCAAACTGGATTTCATGATAGGTACATTGATCCTCCTTAATTTAGATGTCAGCATTATTTTTTCTGCGTGCTGCTCTCACAACAACAACAACAACAACGACAACAACAAAATAATAATAATAATAATAATAATAATAATAATAATAATAATAATAATAATAATGTGGTATATGGGAACATCAACAATCCCTGTTGTAGTTGGAGCCCTAGGACTAGTTGGAAAAGATTGCAGTAGACTAATTGAAGGGATTCCTGGAAGTCCATGCCGCAAAGAGATACAAAAAAATTGTTCTGACAAGTACAGCCCACACTTTACGAAGGGCTTTATCTATGTAATTTTTTTTTTTTTTTTTTTTTTTTTTGTCAGTGGAAAGTGTCATGACGCCATTTCTAACCTTAGGTCCCTGGGCGGGACCCGGAAAGAAATGTGTAAACGCCAGAAATCAAAGAAAATAAAAATGATAATAATAATAATAATTTTATTATTATTTTTTGTATGTTTTGTAACACAGAGTATTTTTTGAGTACAGCGGGTACATATTTAAATCAAATGAGGGGCTTGCGTGACTTTACGGATAACTTAATGTACTCAGTGTATTCAAAAACGCACACCGTGTGACGAAATATACCAAAAAATAATAAATAAATAATAAGGAAGAGGCGGAAGCGGGAGGAGAATTCTGACTGGAAATCGGAGAAATATCGCAACTAAGATACCATTATTAAGATCAGCTGGAACATTAAGAGAATTTTTTATTTATTTATTTTAAGACTTTTCACTCCAAGCAAGGCAGGAGTGCCACTAGCACGCAAGAGGTCACAGAGAGTGGGAGCAAGAGTAAAGCGGCATGATAGAGGAAAGGATGAAGAGAAGGACGGGGAATTAGATCAAGGCATCTGAAGATGTCGATTGACATTGCATTTGAATAGTTGGAGATTATAGCTATCAGGGAAACAAGTAAGAGAAAAGGATTTCCACAGACGGGAAGTGCGAGAAATGAAGCTATTGGAGTAGAAGAGACGGCTACGTTTAACCGTTTCGACAGTGAAAGGGTGGGACCGAGATACCAACCCAGTAGCACGTTTAAATTCCTGCAGTTAGGGAACTAGCCAAAGTAGCTCGTCGGAGCTGTTACCGTGAAAGTATTTGTAGAAAAGACAGAGGGAAGCGACGGCATGTCTTTGAGGGAGCGACTGTAAACGAGATGCCAGATAAGGGCCAATCACATGGCAGATCACTCTCTAATTGCTGGAATACTGAGTGATCGTTTTAGCTTGCTTTCTACTGAATACGAGAAATCAATTTACGCTGTAAACTCTATGAATACTAATTTTCTTATAGTTCAGCGTCACTGGGCGTCCCTCGTGCCACATCTAAGCTACGCTTAGAAAATTACCTTATTATAATTCAGTGTGTCCCGTCCGTCATTAAGCGTGTACGTTATGCCCTGCTAATACATCATAAATAATGGACTATTCCGTTTCATTCGAGTGGAAAGACATATCAGAGACGCTGTTTGATTTCAGTGAGAAATTGAAAGAAAAAAGAAGAAAATAAAAAGAAGAAAGGAACGCCCTTCCAATACCTCAAAAATAGTGGACTGTTCTGTTTTGATCGCGAGGAAAGCCGGAAGTGTCATATTAGAGACGCCGTTTGATTTTAGTGAGAAAAGAAAACAAAATTCAAACAGGAAAGTCGTGAAATTTTCACGGGTACTTCTAATAAAAATACTCAGGCAACCATTTTTCTCACATTTCATTTTACAACACCGCCCGTTCATAGAAAGCTTTTGTTTAATTTTTAAAACCAGAAACTCTCATAAGTTTATAAATATTTCACTACTGGTTTAAGTTTAAATGCATAAAATGAATAACAAATTATATATTTATTAGTTGCTTAGAGATACCGTCACCATCATAACCAGTTATTTAAAAATACCCAGTTGTCTGTCATTATATTTGTTGTTGTTATCGCAGAGTTTCGGCTGATGTACTCTCTGGCTCTCTTTAATTGTTTGTCAATCAGGGTAACCTTCAGGGGATTTCGAACTAACCCATGGGACAATGAGAAGTCAATGCTATGCGTGATACACGCTTAGGCGATCATTTCGAAGGAGACTGTTGGAATATAGAGGGGTCAGTGGAAAGAGAGCGAGGAGTGAGTGAGTCGTACTAAATATGACGAGTTAACCCCTAGACGTGAACAGTGCAATAAGAACCATCTACCCCTCATAGGTTAAACGAAAGGTTCCGTTCAAAATCCCTTGAAGGGTATCTGGATCGACAGATACAGGAAGAAGGCTGGAGGGTGCAACAGTCGAAACGTTGTGATAATAATAACAAAGATGAGGCGGGTGATAGTGCGTTTCAACAGTGACAATAGTGACGTGGGTGGGATAAGCTACGATGAAAGATTGGCTGATTTTGTTTAGCGGTATATCAACACTTCTATGGTTTATTTAATGCCGAAATCTAAATATTCCGGAACAATTTTATGGTTTCAACTAAATATATTTTGAACGCAATTGTATGCCTTCAACTACAGATAAAATATATTGTTGATAACTCTACTATATTGACAAAATAACGCTAACGTCTAAATATCAGTCACATGGGCGATCATGACGAAGCAGATTTTCCCCTGCAGTAGGCTGCCATTTCTTTTTGCGGTAGACCAGTTGCCATCAAGGGCTATAGAGCCCAGTCTGGAGAAGTGGATTCATACCTTTCCCAAGGGTATTAGAACATAAGTGAATGTAATGGATTCGACTGGAATTCGAACTCGGCTCTCCGATTCCTCAATCTGTATATTTAACAGTCCGCCCACGAGGAATGTATGTGGCACAAGGCCGAGTTTAACGTGGGTTTCTACGAGCCCGTAGGCTCGGCCAAACATATTCCCTTAGAACCCGCATAAGCGGGTTCGGGATCTGTCTACCTTCGGCAAAGCTTCGTCCGGGTTCCTCTCTGCCAAAGTAGAGAGTTCGACAGAAGTCCGAGACTGCTCAACGACTATATCGTAATCTGAATCTGAATCGCTATCCATTACTCTACCATGTCTCCTCTATATGTAGGAAATCCAATATACTCATCACGACACCCAGGTAGATAAGACTATACTAGGCACATTATTATTATTATTATTATTATTATTATTATTGCTGGTCATTATGCTTTAAAAATGCAATGTTGGTCATTTTACGTTAAATATATATTGTTGGTATTTTTTTTAATATAAAGACGAATTGCTGATATCGTTACTATTTTTATACTTTAATGCTGTTTTATTTTTGTTTAGGGGGGGGTCACTGTTTGCCCATCGCTGAGATCCTAACAACTACCTTAACCCCGGGTCGGGATGCATCTGGGAACATCAGCAATTAAGAGGTGGTCTGAGGTTCCTCAAAGACTTCAATCAGCCGATTGGAGGTCTTTCTGTCTGATGTAGCCAGGACTAAAAGATGGACGAAGCAGACAGCTAGCATGTTTTAGATGATTGACTGCTTGGGAGTAGCAGATGCTGTAAACTTGGATGTGCGAGTTGTGTAATTGATAACGGCTCTCGGAATTGGAGCTACGGTTGGGTTCGTTATATTCACTTACGCACAAATATCCTTGGGGAAGGTTTGACTTCACCTCTTCTCGTACGATTTGTTATATTCAAATACCTTTGGTAAAAGGTATGAATTCTGAATTGAAGTCACTCAATAATACCATCCATCAAAAGAATTCAGGACTTCAAATGTCTTGGATCTCACATAATAGATTTGCAAAAGGACTTCAGCATCCGCAAAGCCCTTGCATGGGATGAGTGTAACAAACTGTTATGATGTTGATTTGGGGTTAGTAGAGACAAACGCCAGATAACAAGTAACAATAAAAAGGGTTTTAATAGGTTGGTAAAAAGGTACAGAAATCGCCTGAGTAGTCAATAACTAGCTCAGCTAAGAACGGCTCTGTCTGTCTTTTGACATGCCATTATTTAAAGTCTTTGTTTGTAGACAAGTTCATCTTCAAGAGGGGTGGTAGGTTTCCTACACAACACAAACTTTACAAGATTTGGCGCTCGAACCTTCCATCCACCTTAAAAGTTCAAATCTTTCGAACATTGATTGAACCAGTCCTACTCACCGGATCAAAAACTGGGACATTATCTGTTCATCTTGAAAGACGACTGAATAGAACTTATACAAATCTACTTAGAAAAATCCAGAACATCAGCTGGAGATCCCATGCAACGTTTAACACAATTTACGGAGAACTGAGATCAATCTCTCTTAAGCTCAAACAAAAATGATTACAGTTTGATGGCCATTGCCACATAGTGGACATGGAAATCGTCTCATCTTTACTCCTATGACATCCTTCTGAGAGTGTCTTCTCACGAAAATTGACTTTCTCAGGACTCGGTGTTGTACAATGCGGATCTGGGGAGGACGGAACAGTGTGGAAAGAGATTGTTAATGGAGTTCCGACCAACCATAGAGAAGGTTGAAGGAAGATGAATCCACCTATCTTTGGATTCCTTATATTCAAATACCCTTTGGAAGGGTATGAATCCACATTTTCTCTCCTCCGCTCTGGCTTAATGTGCAGGAGTTGTATCAGTAAAATCATTATCACCGAAAAGTTTCTTACAATCTAAACATATTTTCTGGCTTTAAATAACACGCAAAGTGTTGATAAGCCGTAAAATCCAAATCAATCAATATAACTTTTACATCGATAAAAAGAGTCCATTAGACTTTCTTTATACTGTCATCCCTTCTGGTGATGTAGTTACCCGTCTCTATGCAGTAGCGTTGTGAAAACAGTGTTTTATACCAAATTCAATAAATAAAACTCGGCAAACATGAACCTTCAAGTCTGCAACAAAACAGAGTTTTTCCCTTGACACCGCTATTATTTTAACTACCTTTACTTCTTATTGTTTTAAAAAGCGATGATTGGAATTGTAATAAAAACTAAATATATGAAAGTGATTATATACATTTTCTTTGTTCTTGAAAATTGACAAATAATGACCATCATGAGTGGAAACAGTTAAAATAACCGCTGGAAAAAAAACCCTTCCTTTTGACATTTTTTTTGTGGGTACGAATGTCCAAGTTTACCTAAAATTTTAAGTAGTGTATAGAATTGTATTCTGTAAGGATTGAGCATTATTCAAAACAAAATTAAGAGCAACATGAAAAGTTTGATATTTTATAAGTATAATACAATTGCAAAATCTCTTAAATATCGACATCATTTTTAGTGTTAGGGATAAACTCGTTACCTCTATAAGTATACAACAAATCGAATAAAATAGAATAATAAGCACTGTCTGATTATAAAATAGTTACCCATCCTGAATATTTCAAAAATCTATTTCACTTCTTGGCAACCTAATCAATTCCCAAATAATTATTTGTAATTACTTAATTTGACATCTCCAATTTGTAACTCGTATCTTGAGCTGTTTTCCTTGCTAATGACCATACATTCTGTCTTCTTACAATACATGGATTTTCCTTTCTTCCTGCTTCGCTTAACTACTTTGTCTAAGACTTCCTGCAGTTTTTTTTTCTTCTGTGTTTGCCTTCAACATTATATCATCTGAATATCTTATATTGTGCTCACCAGTAAGATGTTTCTTTCTCTCATTTTGCCTCCAAAATGTTCTTTGTGTATCAAATTCTCATCATCCTTCTGTAGGACCATATTTTTGTTGCCTTAAGTTTTATCTTCATCTATGAGGAAATTGTCCAGAATCTACTGCTATATTGAAGGATTTTATTACATAGAAGGTCAGTACTTCTTTGTTTCTTTCTAGCCAAGTTTTAGAAATATTTTGTTTAAAAATAAAATTTGAATCATTTTAATGATCTTACTATAGAAACGCATTCAAAATTGAGGAAGAAAGTTCTTATCAATGACCAGGACATAATGCAAGCTCCACTGAGCTATGGCATTATTGAGTAGATATCATTAGGTAATCTTGCCAAAATTCACGCCAGGCTTCTAGAATTAAATTTGTAGATATTAATAGAAAGATAGAAATCTATCATTGCAAGTAGTTACCGTATTTTCTTGTGTATATTACGAGAAATTTTGAATGAAAATGAAAGGCAAAAAGCGGAGTCGTATTATACACAAGTATAGATTTTCAGAAATTTTTACTCAGCTTAAAAAAAAACCTTGTTATTTTAAACAGCAAGATTGCAAATACACTCACCATAACAGAAGATGAAACACAAAGTAGGTACGTGTTGATAACATTTGTTTACAATAAGGTATTTGATATGTCGGCAAGATTTGTTCTTTGTGAATCAGCATAATCGAACGTCTTATGTCTCAAAGACATGAAATTCACCGAAATTGATTAAAAAATTAATATGAGGAATACTCAAGATTTGCTTTATTTTGACAAGATTAATGTTACAACAAAGCACCCCACCACAACATTCGAAAAAACACAATGGCTAAATATCGTGTTTATTTCTTTTCTTTAATATCGGGAAAATTTAAATATTTTAGTGAAATGTATGTAGGCCATTGAGACTTCAATACAGTGTTTCTCAACCGGTGCGCCTGGGTGCACTAATGCACCTTGAAAAGTAAGCCAGGTGCGACTTAAGTTAAGAGTAATTTATGAATTATTTTTATATTTAAAAAGTCTTTATTCTTAAAAAGCTAGAGACATCAAGCAAATGATTTCCATGTCTAAATCAGATCTTTGTCATTTGATATTTTAAAATGGATGCTGAAGTTCTTAATCTTTAATAAAGAGTCGATAATCCTTGCCCTTTTGTCTTCTTCAATGTATTTAAACCAGTCATTATCGGCGGCTCTAAAAATAGCTGATTCTTCATAAATCTCTTTAAATGAAAACTGTACCGCTAATCTCCGCATATAAGGCCTAGCATTCAAAAACTTGACAAAACAAATCAAGTACAGCTTTCAAACAAACATAATTAACTATACAATGTAATGTCTTAAAAACAATTGCTTATTGCAGAAGACCTCTTAATTATTTTCTTATTTTCAAATTTCATGAGGAATTTTTTTCTTATTAAAATTTAAAGCGAGCACTAAGAGTTTTAGCTATTCTACAATGTATGTAAAAAGTTTTGGAAACACTGGTTTAATGAATAACACGGATAGCTATACTACGGAGTTGATTTATACTGAAGGATGTCATGTATCGTCTGTTTTTAGCTTCAGAAATATGGTGTTGTATTATACTCAAGTCGTATTATACACGAGAAAATACAGTAATATTAAGGTAAAAGATTCCTAACTCGTACAACTCTTAACTGGGGTAAAAGAGTGACTCATAAGAAAATTACGGTTTTTGTTTCTCTGCCCGAAAATGAGAATGTCGAGGTTGGATGGAATTGTTTTAACTCCAAAAGCCAAAGGGGCGTCTGGAATCGTTTGTGATTTAGTCACGAGAAAGTGGCAGTGTAGAGGGAAAGAAATTGAATCCAGTCTTTGTGTAAAGGAGAGACTCTTCTGCCTTATCCACCGGGTGATCATACAAAAGTGATGTAATAGACACCACTTTCAACTTAGCAGACCTTTATGCTAAATCTTTATTTTTTATTATCTTGAATTGTTGTCTTTATTGGTTTCTATCGAATGGAAGCATTCCCCATAATGTTAATTCACAGTAGAAAAAAATGCACTACTGAAGAAGCAAAAAAAAAAAAAAAAAATATTGGAGAAGTAAACGATAAATGAAACTTAGATGTTTTAATAGGGGTTTTCTTATACAACTGGCTAGACAAATGTTTATGGAATTTAAACAATACTTGCACACCGAATGTAATGATGAAGTCACTCACTACTCTTTGTGAGCAGTACATTAACGTCTAGTTTCAATTGTCTCATTGGAAGCAGGCCTTTGAAGGAAACAGTAGAAATTAAGCGTTAAGATAATTTTTTATCTTTTGTGCAGCACGTCGTTTAGCAAGAGCCATTAAAATGTCTCACAGTTGGATAGTGGTTAACGAGCAAATCTAGTAAACTATTGTATTGAGATCGATTCTCACCGGATACTTCAAGACTGTGTCCTTGAGTCAGACTGTGGTAAGTTAGTGAATGCTTATATTATTTCACGGTTCATAGATTTGAAATTATTAAACTCGTGTTGTAGAGTATTTATGTTATATATTTTCTTACGGCTATATCATGTTGAAAGACTGGTTCTCATATGATCGCCGAAGTTAAGCAACGTCGAGATAGTCGGACGATTGGGAAGACCAGATGTTGTAAGCTTTGATGTGCGGGTGGTGTATGGATATCGGCTCGGAATTGGACTTATATCAGTAAAACATTATTACCTCCAAAACATTCTTAAAATCTAAATATATTTTGTGGCTTTAAATAACCAGCCAATGTAGATAAGCCGTACCCTCCCCCCCCCAAAAAAAAACAGAAAAAAAAATTATGGGAGTACAAAAGGTTAAAGAACTAAAAACGGTCAGCTATTTTTTTTTTATCTTGTTTCTCTTTGTTTAAAAAAAAATACCTTTAATGACTATAATGACTATAATTTTTAGTAAATTCTAAATTGGGACTTAATTAGAAATGGATGAGACAAGGCTAGTAAATAATAAATGTATATCGGTAACCATGGATCGGTAATTAGCAGGCTAGTCTTGTAGACTGTTTTTCTTGTGTGGTGACTTCGATTCTCATTGGGTACCATTCCACAATTGTGGCAGACTGACAGATGAAACTAAACCAATAGCTACTGACAAAAAAGGTCATTGTCTGTAACTTAAAAAAGATCTTGCTTTGTTGCTCTGTGGATTCAAGTTCCATTGCTAAATGACTTTATTTAATGTACACTTTGATGTATTTAAACTAGACCAGTTGATTCCGTGTGATCCTAGAATTATTTTATTTCTGTGATTCGAGTATCACTTGAAAAGATATAAAAACAGTTTTATAATAATCACGGCATTATTTTTATTATTATATTATTATTATTGCTATTATTACTATTATTATTATTACTATTATTATTATTATTAGTAGTAGTAGTAGTAGCTGTAGCAGCACTCATAAAACATCCTTTGATCTGAAACCAAAGTGAAGAAATATTGAAAAGAATTGAAGTATCCGATTCGTCGGAGCGGTGGGAGTGCGAGGCTAAATCGTTTGAATTTTCTGGTTCTATTTCATTTGCTGAATGAAAAGCAGTATTTCTATTCCCAGTCGTAAAAATAAATCTTTAGCACGCTTTGATCGACTCCTTCATTTAGAGATCATTTCACAGGCAAGGGACATTGTAAAAGACACAACATTTAAAAAAGAATATCCTTGAGAAATGCACTTCATTTGGGTTGGAATGAAAGTTACGAGTAGATGTTTTTAAAATGCGATTTCTTTTTAAATACGTACTTAAATGTAATATTCAAGCATATTTTTTTTTTTCAAAATACAATTAAAGACGTCATTAAATTCAATTTATCTAAATGCGGTTTTAATATGATGTACATAAATACGATTTTAAAACGACTTTTCCAAATAAAATTTTTAAAACACAATTTTTAACAAGTACATTTGTCTTTTACAAACGTGGATGTATAAATACATTTTTACAATGTATTTTTGTTTATATATCTTTTCTTAATATGTTTACGAATACAATTTGTATTATTCTTAATGATTTTACAATAGAAATATATTTACAATGGTTTGACTGTAGAAATACAATAAAAATAGAGAAACTTATTTTCAGTGGTCAAGGATCGATGCGAATGTTACTGATAGAAATAGGATGGACAATATAATTATACTACTAATGATTCTTCGATAGAAATGTATTGATAATCGTTTGACTATAGAAATGCAATGTGAATAATATTACTACAGAATTGCATGAAAATAAGGAAGAAATATATTATCAGTTATAAAGAATTTGCCAAGCGTTACTAACAAAATACATCTCTATAAATTAATTGCGAATACAGTGTGACCCGGATGTAAGAGAAACCCGGATATAAGAGAGATTTTCTCTGGTCCCAAATTAGAGCCTGTGTTAATGTATATAAAATAGACCAAACCCGGATATAAGAGAAACCCGGATATAAGAGACTTCAATGAAAACAAATATTTCTATTCCTGGATGTAAAAATATATCGGTTCTTTCATTTATAGATCGTTTCAAAAACACGGGATATTATAAAAGTCACAACATTTAAAAAGAATTTACAGAAGAAAAAACATTTCATTTTCTTTGTAATCTTATTGAACTTTTTACTTTAATTCCTTTATAAATGCTATGAAAAATTTTAATCCAGTTTCTTCAATGGGTTTTATTAAATACTGTTAAAATAAATTTGATACGATTTATTCAGATACATTAAGATTTAGATAAAGATTTTAAATGTGTTTTAATAAATATAATTTTTAAACACGATATTTCAAGAATTCGTTTTATGAACTGTTTCTAATTCGTTTTAATGCTTAAAAGGTTTTAAATAAGTTCTAAAATAATATTTAGAAATATTTTAATTACGTTCGATTTAAATACGATTTATTTAAATGTTTCTTTAAAATTAATTTGTAAATACGTCTTTAAGTTTGTTTTGTAAACAGCTATGTCAGAATATTTTTTTTAAAATTATATTTTAGAAAATAAAATACGTTTTTAAATAATTATTAAAATATTCTTCGAATATAAGTTATGTCTTAAGTACAAATTAAATACATTTTTAAAATACATTTTAAATACTGTTTGATATGACAGTATTTAAGTACAATGAATTGACTTTCAATGCGCTTTTAAATACATTTTCAATACTATATTTTAAATATGATTTTAAAGTATTTTTTGCTAAAAATAATTTATTATTTTTAAGTGTGTTACTACGACTTTTAAGTGTATTGTTAAAGATTTTATAAGTTTTGAAATGTTTCAAATAGGCTTAAGTACGATTTTTACAGTTATTAAAATACATTTTAAAATGTTTATTTTAAAATAAGGCTTTAAATGCATTGCAATAATTTTTAAATGCATTTAAATACTTTGTAAAGGCGATGTTTTAAATTTGATTCTTCCGTATTTTTTATTTTAAAAATACGTTTTGAAAACGTTTACTTTAAAACAGGTTTTTAAATAGAATATTACTTTAAAATGCATTTAAATACTTTTAATAAATAAAATTTAAAACCCCTTTTTTAAAATAAGGTCTTTTAAATAATGTTTTGTAAATACCATTTAAATTACATTGATTTAAATGTGTTTTCCAAATAAGATTTTTAAATATGATGTTTGAAAATATGTTTTTAAATGATTATTTTAAATAAAGTTTCACTACATTTTCTTAGGTACATCTTAAAATTATCTTTGTAAAGAAGATTTTTGAAGACTTATGATTCTTTAAAATATGTTTTTAAATAAAGTTTTTTTTTTTCAATAGGACATATTAATACGTGTTTTAAGTATGTTTTGTGAATAAGTTTTAAAACGAAATTATATTACTATTTTAAATTATATATATCTTTTACATACGTATTGAAAACTTAAAATTATATTAAATCAACCAAGGCTAACCGCAATTGGAATCACAGACTCGCTGTATACTCTACGATTCTTTCATCATAGTAGTTCGACAGGGATACATACAGTTTTGAATTCAGATTTGTCCTTCTACTAGACTGGATGCTACCCAAGGCTAGAGAGCCCAGTGTAGTTTAATATTCAAATCGGGAGTATTTATGAATTCAGACATGTCATTAGGATCGTACGCGAATGTGAAAGTAATGAAACTTGGATAGAATGCGAACTCACCTTTCCGATTTCTCGTGCCTAGCTGCTATCTATTACCACACACGCACATCTATTGTTTTAAAATACGTATTGTGATAAAGACTTTAAAGAACGTTAAATCCATTTGGATATGGTTTTAAAATGCTTTTTTAAATGGTTTAAAATTATCCCTTTTTGTTTTAAAATTATCTCTATTTGTTTTAAAATTATCCCTATTTGTTTTAAAATTGTCCCTATTGTTTTTTAAATTACCCTGATTTGTTTAAAATACGAAATTTTAAAATACATTCTTTAAAAATACTTTTATTTCTATATACGTGTTTAATCTTCAGGGCGTTGGCGATCATGGCTTTTCTGTCCTTTATAGCTGTTAATAACGTTTGTCTTTTTGCCATCTTACCCAGACCCTGCACCGCCACCCATTCACTCAAGCTTGCTAGATAAGTTATGAGCTGCTTTCCTTATGGAACCTCTTACCTTCAATCTATCCTTCGTAAATAACATTTTCATATTCGAACATTTTGAGCAGTTTTTTACAAAAAATTATTTCTATATTTGACACATTTTTAAACAAGGCTTAAATACAACTTATAATTTATTGATATTGAAAGTAAAAATTTGAAGTGATATTTATATCAGATTTCAAATATTAAGAGATAATTTTCTTACAATTAGAGAATGGTCATAGATTTGATTTAGTAAACGATATAACTGTACATTTCCTATCAGTTCGCATAACCAGCGTTTGAACCCAGATAAAACTCAGTTCTGAATTTTTAAAGCTAGCCAGCAGTTCACATTTGGATGATTGGCGCAACGCAATCTTTTTTGTTCCTATTTTCACCCTCACTTATTCTGTTCAAAATTAACAAATAAACCTGAGAGTCTTGGGCGAGTAACGCAAGGAATTGAGTGGAATTTCGAAACGATGACCACATTTCAAATCGCGAGCTGAGTCGACGACATTCACTCTAGCAATTATGACTTTGGAAAAGGTATAAATCCATCACTTGTCTCTTCACAACAATGTAGATTACAACGGATCTGAACGGTTTAAGCAGAGGATAAAGAGAACAGAAGACGCCACACGAAATGGCAGAGTAGACTGGGATCAATACCACTGGCAGTCACTCAGAAAAAAAGAGGGAAACTATTCCGAATGTAAAAATCGAGAAAGTAAAAAGGAAACAACTCCACTATTTTTCTCAAATGGTCATAGCAACTCCCACGTAACGAAATAAAAAAAAAGAAACTGTGGAGAACCATGATCCCTTACGTCTTAAAGGTATATTGCATTAATTTTTTTTTTAAATGAGTAATTATTTGGAAAGTTCAGTATTGGAAAAGATGACAAACCTGATAGAATAGCGTTTTCGATCCATACTAGCTACCCCACGAATGTTACCCAAGTAAACGCCTATAAGTAAATTACACTGGATAGCAGTCAGGTCCCGTATATTAATTCATTAATGGACTGAGTCCGATTCTCACTAGGTGTCTCGTTACTAAAATAATGGGCGCCTCCTGGTTTTGAAGTTTATTTTGCAGACCAGTTTGCTAATGTAATTTCGATGCTTAACCGGTGGTCTGTTATTTTGGCATTGTACCAAACACATCTTAATAATTCAATTATGGCACTGAAAGGATCAGTTTCTGTCGGTTCACGGAAGATAAGCATCGTTGATCCTGGTCAGTACTTGGATGGGCACACCAAATACTCCAAGCAGCTTGGAATTTTCTCTCCGTACCAAACAAAAATTAGTAAACTATTTGTACCAAAATTAGTAATTAACTTTTGGCTAAAGTTAAGTAATTAACTCTGATGGTCACTCCTTTTGGTGGAGGGGCATGCATGGCCCAATGATTCTGAGAGTGATGCCGTCGAGAGTTCTTAACTCCTGGTAGGGCCACCGTTGGCGACAAGGTCGAAGACGAGGACCCAGACTAAGCGTGACAAACACCCCAACGGTGGAACAAGCGGATAACGATTACAACACATCTCAACTGTTGAACCAGCGGATAAAGAGGCCTATGCGTGACAGATATGCTACAGAAGACGCCAGACGAATTTATAATAGAGCCAAAAACAGTCCACTGCAGTTTCATAACTAGATTCTGCCTATTACATTCCATATGTGCCACAGAGGAAGGTCGTGAAAGAGTGTGGGTCATTTCCTGGCAAGTTGAGGCCCACCTTAAACAAATTCACGCCATCGGCACTTTCTTCAATTCTGATTTTCATTCACCTCCAACCAGCAAAGTTAAACGGCGATTGGGAATGGGTGATAGAAACATCTAGTTCTGAAGTTGCACGTTGGCGGTGAATTTAGTCATCGACGTCTTCATCATAAAGAAATGATCAGCAAAGAAGAAATTGAATTCTTGGATACGAGATAAAGCCAATGACAAGTAATTAACACTCAATAACCCTCTACCTTGAGTTGCCCTTGTGCCTTGTATTAGGTGAACTAACAGCAAAAAAAAAAAAAAGAAATATTAAGTTTTCCAACTTCCGACTAAGTTGTTTTATGTCAGAATAAAAATCGATAAAATTTTCAAAGTTCTTTAAAAAAAAATCGAATGCTTTCGAATGTCACTACAATCGTTATCAAGAATTGCGTGTTGAGTTTCTTTATGGAAATGTGTTTGACTAATTCCGACGTTCCCCCTGTTGCTGGCACCAATTTCAAATGACTTTAAGGTGACGACATTTACAAAGGTCAAACGGAATATTTATGGGATTATTTTAAATTCTTAAATTTAATTTAAACAACAGCTGATGGCAACCGTAGTGGGAGTCGAAACTACTCTGGTTAAAAAAGAAATGAACTTACTTTGTATTTCTCTGATCATAGCTCCGTCACGACCCATTTAAATAAACACCTACCCATTGCTGTTCGCAAAATATTTATGCAAAATACGAATATAATAGTATCGTCCACATGCGAAAGACGGTTAAAAATAACGGCGGAAGGAACCAACTTTCAATAATATCAACTATGAACACGGTCATTTTATGCTGACTCTGTTCGGAAATTAAAAACATTCCCATTCGTTCGCTCGTATTCATTACTTATTTAGACAGTTTTTAAATATTTTGTGCCTAGGAAAAAAAAATCACTTTTGCGATGTACGAAAAATTTAGTAAAAAATTTAACGTCAGTCACTTCACTCGTCTTCGATATATATATATATATATATATATATATATATATAAATATAAAAGTGAACATAGAAGTCAACACTTAGAGGCGACAGTCTGTTTCATGCTATATGCAATCGTCAGGCCACATGTGCTGTTATTTTTCTCGGCTATTTATATATATACGCGTTAGTGGTGCATTGTGGGTATTCTATTATGGCGGTTATTTTTACCGGAAGTCGCTTTGTTTATTTATTTGGGTCAAATTATATTGCTCGTTTTTATTTTTTTGTTTCTTATTTTATTTATTTATTTATTAACGTAGTAAAAATTTGTTTATATCACGTATTTAACAGTTTTGTTTTGGTTTGAGAATTTGATTAAAGCTATTTGTTCAATTTTGGGGTTGGTTGTTGTAGTTCATTCTAACTATTATTTTTTTGGCGGGAATATACTAACCCGTATATATATAAATAGCCGAGAAAAATAACAGCACATGTGGCCTGACGATTGCATATAGCATGAAACAGACTGTCGCCTCTAAGTGTTGACTTCTATGTTCACTTTTATATTTACACACGCTCTATCTCTGATATTGAGCACTTTATCCCATAAATATAGCACACCTTAAGACTATATTTCTTTATATATATATATATATATATATATAAAAAGTATATTAAAACATATTTCATTAAATAATTTAGACAATATTTACTTATTTTTAATAGGTTCCTCTCATAATTATGTACAAATTTTTTAGTATTCTTATTAAAGGAAGAAAGAAAATTACCATATTGATGCATATTCATTTTATTCTGAGTACTTTCGATATTAGCACCATCTTAGCATCAGGTTCTTGTCTTTTCTAAGACAAAAAATTGTTGTGTTCATCATTTTTCTGAGACAAAATTGTTGTATTCATCTGAAAATTAATTTTTTATTAGTGAAATGAAAAACTTTAAGGTTATGCACTGTACGATTTTTAGATTTTATGATGTAAACGTCAAGGGAGGTAACTAAATTATTGAAATATCTAAATATTAAAAATAATATTTAAAACTATTAGTTAAATCCGAGATATTTTAATATACTGTAAACATTTTAAAACGTTTGTGCAGTATTCCTAATTAATTTTATTAAGGGTTGGTTTAAAATTTTTAATATAGATTAGAAAAAATGATGTTGCTGCTGCTATACGTGTTCAATTTGTCATTTGGTAAAATCTTCGTTTGTGATTTTATAGTGCCAATTTATAAAGTTTGCTCGTGGATTGTTTCATTTAATATTTGGAGCAGTGAATCCCGAACTTTTTTTTAGGTTGCCACCTCCTTGTGTATCAAAACACAAACCTACCCTCCTCGAAATATATGGATACAACCTTAACGCCCCACCCCAATGTATAGTCTACCTTTTTGGTGCTCGTATTCCTAATATTGCACGTAACATGAATATCTTAGTATTTCTCATAATAATTGTTATATAAATGGGAGACACTGTACAGTGAAGGCAAGATACACCACAAGTACAATGTATGTGTGTGTGTGTGTGTGTGGTGTATCGTATCGTTCAGATATGCCACTCCTCTATCAGTGCGGGCGGTATGGCCTCTTTGGGAATCATTGATTTCAAGGATTAATTTGGTTGAATCCATTTTTCAAGCACTGACCCGAGGAAAATGGTTGAATACATCTAATGGCTTGGAGTTGGACGCCATAAATGTCGGTCTACTGCAGTGGTCCGCTACTCACTGTTGCAGAGGCCTGAAATTTATACTACAGCTATGCTGAGTTGATCTTAATTACAGTTTTATGGGAGAGAGTGCATAATCAGGTGTGATCAGCAGTTTTGAACAGGAGCAGTACGCTCAAGACATTGGTCCCGATGATTTTTAATTTCATGCCATATATGACATCCACATGAAAGGCGTAAAAAAATGTGTAGAAAGGAATAGATGTCAGCAATAATTTATTCCTTCAAATTAATTTAGTAAAGTTTATTGCATGGATTCCCATTACTTATCGTCCCAGTAAATCCATTCTATGGCCTTCACAAGGATTAAATTTTGTTAGGAAGATACGTTCTGTGATTTTAAAATGTTTTCTCTCATTCGAAAAGTAATCGCGGCAATTGTTCTTGTTGCTTTTTTTGGTTTCTGTTTTGTTTTATGGTATATCAACCTCAATGGTTAATTTGATGCTTATTTAAGATTTTTTTGCTGGTAATATTTTTTTTCCAAGAATGTATTTCTGGTAATATATTTTAAAAAAATATATTGCTGGTAATTTTTTTCTTTTTCAAAAATGTAAAAAAAAACAGATTTCATAGTGTTTTGACCTCTTTTTTGTGTGTGTGTTTGGGGCGGGGTAACTATTTGCCCATAGCTGGGACTCTGACAGGTGGACCTGGGAACACCAGCAATTAAGAGGTGGTTCCATGCTCCTCAAAGCCTCCTGATCAGAGGCCTTGCTGTCAGATGTAGTTTATCATCATACCCAGAACATTGTTGCTTTTGTTGTTGCTTTTGTCGTTGTTACTACACCGTTTCGATCGATCTATTCTATGAACTTCTTCAGGTGTATTCCATATGGAAAAATAAAGGTCACCTTTTTCCCCAGCGAATGATGGAGAATAGTTCTTTACTAAGCTTAGGTTAGTTTGGTACAAGGCCTCGTACAAAGAGAAAAAAAACCCTGCCAGATTGTCCGCTAAATGTCACGCTATGTTTATTGCCTCTTGTAGTTAGTTTAGTCGAGTTCAAGGTCATAGAAATGGAGTACATGGTGAAGATTGAACTCTCAGTACAACCATAAAATTACTGGAGGAGTTACTAAACTTCATGCTACGTTAATGGCTTCTTTTAGTTAGCTAAATCTGGCAGAAGTTCATTTAAGTAAAACACCTGTCGAAGTTCTGACACTCAACACAAGCGAATAAGGTTAATGGAGGAACCTGCTAAACATCACGATATGTTTATCGTTACTTTTTCTTAGCTTAGCTTGGGCAAGGCCACGTAAGTGGAGCACAAGGTAAGGACTGAACTCATGCCACAAGCGAATAAGATTGCTAGAGAAGCTTGCTCAATATCACGCTACTTCAATTTTGGTCAGTTTAAATTAGTCTCGAATAAGGCCACATAAGAGGAAAACCCTCTGAGTATCAAACTCGCAACACAAGAGAATAAGATATCTACAGATGCTTCCTAAATGTCACGCTAGAGTAGGCAGCCATTTTACTAATCTTATTTTAGTCTGGTACAAGATCACCTGGTTGCAGTTATTACGCTACCTGTGAGACGATCTAACTATTACTCTACAGTAGGGATCTAAGTTTACCTTTAACCAATCAAAAAAGTAATGCTTAATAAACTTCTTTTTTATATTAAAAAAGGCAATGTGTAGATTTGACTTTTGATCAAGTTTTTCGTTTTTCTCTTCTTTTATCTTGAAAATGACGTTCTTTATCGACCCTAAAATTTATATCAGGGGCACTTAAATCAAAGATGTGACTGCAATGAATGGATTTATTCGTAAATCAAACAGCTATCACTTTTATTTTTATTTTTTACGCACATTCGGTAAATGATAGTGTTATTCACTTTGATATTACGAGCATAAAACGCCTCCTATCCCGGCATGCAATTTGTGGCGAGCGGGTCTTGTTAAAGATGAAAGCGGAGTCAGACATTTTGTTCCTTCATTGCAGAGAAGACAAAAATAAAAAAGAGATACGCATTTTTTTCTTTCGTTTTTTAGGTTCACGCTGGTACACAATAAAATCGAGAAAGCTAATAAAACAAATGAATACTTTGTGCATTGCAACAATCAAATAATTAGAAGAAATGATCAAGAGAAAGATAATATAAAAAAGAACTGTTATTGGTCATAGCAAGAAGAGCATAACAAATAAATAAGCGTGTAATGGTTAACAAGCTAGTAGTATTCCAGTGTGTTTGTTCCTCACAGGTGCCCCACTTTTTTTTGCCTTGGGTCAGATTAATCAACGTTTAATGATTAACAATAACGAATAAGAGCTGTCATGCCGTGGAGCTATTCTGACAGACCATTGCAATTCACATGAATTCTATTCACGCTGGTTAGATTAGGTTAGGTTGATTTCGACATATCAAACCATGATGGATTATTTAATGTCGAATGTTTATTGGGCGCCCATTACCGATAAGAATAGACTTGTTAACCATTACCACAGTCTGACGCGTCCTAGCATTGCTTGATGCTTTACGAAGTACAAAGAGACTCGTCTTGGAGTAGTAGTTAAGAAGCTACTCCAGGAAGCTATAACTACTGCGGGTTGAGCAGGATTCTCACTGGGTAGCCTGCATTAGTCGCCTTGTGCCAAACTAAATTAAGCTTAATCCGGATCATTCTTATTTTGTTGCTGCACATTTACAGCCTTATGTCAGACCAAGCTCAGTTTAGTATGAGGGCGTGGTTATTAGTGGAGCAACAACTACCTATCTAGCTTTAAGGAGAGTTACTACTGATACCCCCGATACGTATGTTTGAAGTTTTAGCAAATTGAAATTAAAAAGTTGCCTCTCTGCAAGGGTTTAAAATACCCCGACTGCATCAGCTGCAGAATGATAAGAACCCCTCATAAAAAGGACGGGTGCATGCAGAGTTAAGTATGAATTAGTAATGTTTGCCTTTGGACTTAAATAAGAATAAAAAAAACTTGATTTCGACATTTAAAAAAGACAAACAATAAAGATTAATCTCTATATAAAAGTCAGGTAGTGTGTGTGTGTAACGAATGCACGGCCGCAATTTTCGACGGATTTGCATCAGAATTTATATGCACAGGCTCCAAGTTAGCGGGAAGGCCAAGACTGACTTTGCATTTTCCAACTCCCATCGATAGTGGAAAGAAACGATTTTTCATGCTTCTACGGCAGCTTTCATGTAGTTTGCGGCCATTTTCTACTGGCCAGAGTGAGAGCCAATAGCTGGCTGCCACGAATAGGCAGGAAGATTCTATTGGCCAGCGTGAGAGCCAACAGCTGGCTGACACGAATGTTAACTAGCATGCTAGCATGCAAAAAAAAAAAAATAAATAAATAAAAAAATAAATCGATAGCTGCATTCGTCACAAGTGGGAAAAATTTAAATCTGCATGGTACTTTACTCCAATTGGCACATTCGCTTGCTTAAACTCAACGTTGATTCTGATTCCGCAGAACTGAGTTGAGTGTGAAAAAGTATTTGTTGTTAACATTCTTTTTTCATTCGGTTTTTCCAGTTACGAGTGCTTTTTTAAAGCTGATCGTTTTGTGTTCATTTTGTTTAGTTCTTTTTTCGTAACAGATTTAATGTTTAGTATAGAGCTTAGAAAACATTCACAGTGTGAGATAGGCAAGAAATAAGGCATGTAGCAACATCAGCACAGGAAAGGGCACTCCTTTAAAGGCAAGGAAGGGCAAAAATATTTTAAGCGATTGCTGTATGAGTCGTACGATTTTTGAATCAAGCACGGGCAACGCCGGGCCATGCTGCTAGTGTGTTATAAAATCTACCGACTGAAAAGATAGCTGTATGGTTGGTTGATTGTTTTTGTTTAATGGCATATCAACCTCTATTGGGTTATTTAATGCCAACATCTAAATATTTTTGTACACAATTTGTCTTGGAGATAATAATCATTTTAGTGATAAAAGTGTTAATATTAAAATCATATCGAGGTGAGAAGAAGAGGTGAATTCATTCCTTTTCCAAAAGTATTTACACGTAAGCGAATATAACAAATCCAACTGGAATTGGAACCCATGTAAGTACTGACCACGCTCGACTTAGTTTAACTTAGGTGATCGTACGAGAACCGGTATTTCAACGTGATATGGCCGTAAGCCTATAGTAGTATGGAAAACTCCAAGAGTTGTCCCTTATTTCAATTGGCCAGAGTTTTCTATGATTCGTCGCTGAAATGACTTTCTTCTGGCTTCTCTTTTGTAAGAAATACTAGATTGACTAGAAAGTCCTGACTCACTTAGGAAGCGGAAAGAAAACAACACATCTTGATCACTGTATAATGGAATTTCCAAGATTAAAAAAATATATTTTAAGTGAATAAAATTTAAAAATAAGAGTTGTTTATACAGTAAGTATTTTTATTTCAACTTTCTTCAAGCAATTTTTTTTTAATGTTGAAATCAACTTCTATGTTTTATAACTTGAACCGTCAGTTACCCAACGGGTCACGGGTAGTCGAGTTTTTATGTAATATCAGATAGAGGTAAAATGAACTCCTTTATTGATTTAAAATCCTGTATATTAGTTCGTTTTTGCTTTAATAAATAATTAAATAATTTCAAAGCGTCTATTTTTTATGAAATCTCAACTCTGTATAAAAAGATGGAATTTAGTGACTTAGGCCCTTATCTCTGTGCCTGGTTTTGTACATTTTTATTTAGTCTTCTATCTTTCCGTAGATTTGTGGATTTTGTTGAGAAGTGTTCGCGTTCTGTCGAAAGGATTAAATCAAACCTTTTGTTGTTGCTGGTTCTATCGAAACGTTTATGCTTTAAGTAATGGGAAAATGAAATTTGATCTTATTTTTTAGCAAAGGTTGACAAATTAGAAAAACGTGGAACGTAGGAATTGCGGTTGGTGCGTCATCCGTGCGGCCAATCAGACACGCCTTCCTGACCGGCTGACAACTTGGAGGTTTCGGAAGCCATTTATACACAATGTTCATGCTTGTAAAAAACATTTTCTGCTTTTTAACTAGTAAATGTATCGTTACAGAAACCATTAGAAAATCTCGTCTTGATGTCATTGTTTTCGAAAGCAAAGCGTTGCAACTGGTAAGAAAAACCCAGTTAAAGAATCTTCGAACTAATACAGTACAGTACAAGCCTATCTCAATCGTGATCGCAGAATCCACGATTCCGCTTTGTGGATGTTAACAGCATAAACTTTTCTATGGCTGTATAATATGTGAATCAACAAGGCTACATGTGTCATGGGTATGACGATAGACTACGCCCGGCAGTAACATCGGGATGTTTTGAGGAGCGTGGAAAAACCTCTTAAATGATTCTCAGTTCCACCTTGTGGTAACAATTGTTAGGTCACAACCATGGGCAAATAATTAACTTCAAAACTGATGTTAAAACATTATGAAAGTATATAAATACATTTTTTATAGTAAAAATACCAATAATATATTTTCATAAGAAAAATCATAAACAATAATACATTTTTGAAAAGAAAAAATACCAGCAGTACATCACAAAACATAATTACAGCAATAGATTTTTAAGAAAAAAAAAAAGAAAAGAAAAAAGAAAAGAAAAAAGAAAATATTCTCAGAATATTTCCAAAATTTCCATTTTGGTTAAAAATAAAAATTACCAGCAATGTATTTTTAGTAAAAAATATATTACCATAAAAAATGTTTAAAAAAAAAATATTACCAGCAGTACATTTTTGTAACATAATTTATTAATGTTTCCAAGAGAAAAAAAAATGGCATTAAATGACCCACAATGTGTTGATCTGCCGCTAAACAAAGAAAGAAACAACAAAGCCATATACCTCTAATGTGGCATTATGATTATTTACACTATTTGCATTCAGACTATTGTCCTCATCTCTGTTGTTGTTATCACAGCATTTTGGCCGTTGCACTCTCCAGCCTTCATCAGGACCATATCGATATTGGTAACCTATATGGAATCCCGAACTGAACCATATATTTAATCTAAGGGGGTAAACTCTCGTAATACTGACCATGTCTAGGGATATCTCGTCTAGTTTTTAATACGGCTCAGTTAGTGCACGTCCAGTTTCCACTGAGTCCATGTACCCACAGCTCAGCCGCTATGGGAGCCGCTTATAAAGAAAAAAAAGAAAGACAAATGACAGCAAGTCTTTAACAGCAGCAGCAGCAGTAGTCAAACTTGATAGACAGAACTAGCAGGCAGGTTGGGTTTAAGTCTCCAAGTCCCCCACAGAATGGCTTAGTGGTTTAAAGTGTTTGCCGTGAATTTGGTGACATAGTAATTGTGAATTCATTTCCTCTGCCGGGCGGTAATTTCTAAGACATACAGGTTTCATTCACCGGAAGCCATTTTTTTATCATTGATCTAAAAAAAAAAAAAAATGGCTGTTGAGAGTTGAGATATTTCTGAAAAGTTTGGAGGCCATGTATGACATACACAAGAAAGTCTATATCACAGATAACAGACGTACACACACGCAAAAGAATTGT
>CAHIKZ030003185.1:430000-435000 GCA_903632075.3 Acanthosepion pharaonis
CAAGCTTTTGTAATAAATATGCGAAAGGCTTTGAGAATTCAGCTTGTCCACAACAACGAACAACCGACCCTGGTTAAAGTTGCGGAAAAACTCATCAATATCAACATCACTTTAATTCGATGAAGTCCTAAAGAAGGAAACACGTCCCACAAAAACTTACCACTTTGCCAAATATAGAAGATGCGATGGATAAATTGTCCTTTAAATGACGCAAAAATGAAAATAACACTGTCATCTCATTTTAACAGATATATTTATCAAGATATCTTGAATTTTTTTTTTTTTTTTAAGCGTTTCACCCCAAGCAAGGCGGGAAGCCACTAGGACGCAAGGGGTTACAGGAAATAGCAAGATCAGATAGCAGTGATAGAAGAAAGGATGAGGGTAGTGGATAGATCAAGGCAACTGGAGATGTCGATTGACATTACACTTGAATAGCTGGGGATTATAGCTCACAGGGAAACAGGAGAAGGGAAGGGAGTTCCACAGGCGAGAGGTGCGAGACATGAAGCTATTGGAGTAGAAGAGACGGTTACATTTATGAGTTTCGACAGTGAAGGGGTGAGAGCGGGATGCCAGCCTCGTAGGGCGCTGGAACTCATGACGTCTGGGAACCAGCGAATGCAGCTCCTCGGAGCAATTTCCATGAAAGTTTTTGTAGAACAGACAGAGGGAGGCGACGGCGCGTCTGTGAGAAAGTGACTGTAGACGAGACGCCAGGGCAGGGCCAACCATATTGCATATCCGCCTCTGGAGCCTATCAAGAACCCCGAGGCAAACAGAAGGGGCGCCAAACCATATATGGCAGCAATACTCCATGCAAGGGCAAATTGTGGATTTGTATATCTGGAGGATCGACTCAGGGGAGAAAAACTTCCTAGCGCGGCTCAGGGAGCCAACTTTCCTCGCAGTGGACAAGGCAATTGACTCGATGTATTTATTCCATCTCAGGTCAGCAGTCAACGTGAGACCGAGAAGCCGCAGAGAGTACTAAATTTATTTAATAAAATGACCATTGGTTTCAAGGCAAGAACTACCTCCTCAAGGTACTTGATGTAGGCCTCCATGTTGCGTCTGAGTCCTTGTAAGAAGACGAATGGAGGCATGACGTCGCCATCACTTGTGATTGCACCAAACGTGTTCGTAATCACCATTAGACTCATTCAGCTCTGTCCGAAATCACTGCACTGCTCTCAGATTGATACCCAAACACTCTGAAATGTTCGTATTGCAACGAAGCAGTACAGAATGCCGTTTCCAAATTTCTGGCGAGGTGAATTGCGTTATGGTGTTCTTTTTCGAGCGAAGAGAAAAGATGTATGACAAAGGGGGAAAAGTTTTCGTGTGTCTCGTCTTGTCCTTTAAGACTTCCTCAGACTGGATTTGTTTACGTTCATAGGACTACACAAGCGCACGAACGGCAGTCAATGGTAATTTTAAATCTAGAAAAAAATTTATATATATATATATATGTGAAAAGTGTATATAAATATAAATAAATATATATATGTATAATTATTTATATATTATATGCGCGGTACTTATTAGGATCAGTTTGTCTGACGATCGCTAAAGCGTGAAACCCAGGGTCACAAACTCACATCTATCCAACAAATATATAAATATATATATATATATATATATATATATATATATATATATATATATAATAAAAGGCTTAAACACTAATATTCCATGGTCATAATTTATTCCATTGGAATCGTAAATACGTATTTAGAATCGTAAATACGTATTTAGAATCGTAATATGTATTTTAGAATCGTATTGTTTGATTCCAATTGAATAAATTATGACCATGGAATATTAATGTTTGCCTTTTATTATATCCTTACTCAGTCCTAGACATTGAGTTCTACCTGGATTCTTCCTCTTGGAATTTTTTTTCTAAAATATACATGTATGGGTATTTATATATTTTGCATATGTGTGTATATTTTCCACTAATATTATCTATCTATCTATCTATCTATCTATCTATCTATCTATCTATATATATATATATATATATATATATATATATATCTGTTTTCATTAAATAATATAGACAAGTGTTGTCTATCTTATGTAAAAATTTACATAACATAAATAGACAACACTTGTCTATATTATTTAATGAAACGTGTATAAATGAAAATATATGCCTAAATAAACACACGCATTATATATATATATATATATATATATATAGATAAATCTCTCTCTCTCTATATATATATATATATATATATATATAGAGAGAGAGAGAGAGAGAGAAGGAGAAAGAGAGAGAGAAAGAGAGGGAGGGATGAGAGGCTAAAAGTCGCACACCATAGTGGTTAATGGATAGGTCGAATAGGTCCTGTTGAATAGCCACCGAGCTCACCAGACCTGACACACTTGGATTTTTTTCTTTGGGGTCATTTGAAATCAGTTGTTTATCAGATGCCCTTCACGAAATATTGCGAGACTTAAGAAAGAATTAAATATGCAGTAAAATGAGAGAGGAGACTCTTCGACGTGTTAACGAATCATACAGGCACAGAATTGAAATGTACTTTAAAAAAGAAGGAGGACATTTTGAACAGCACATATAACAATTAAATACCTGGTAAATAAAACATTCATGTGTAATTATCCATTTAAGAAATGATCCCTATAGTGAACGACTTTTCCCCCGCATACTCTCTCTCACTCTGTTTCTCTCTCTCTCTGTCTACATATATATAGTCGACTCTCTCGTCGACGACGTATGAGGGTCAAGCAGATCAGTTCCTAGGAAACCGACAGCCCGACAACACACATGGGATTCGATTATAGTGGTGAAGGTTTCGTGCATGACCATCCACACTTTTTGAATGGTCGAATTCAGAGACCTGGTGCACTATATATATATGACGTTATATTGGCTCCTGAAATATTAATTTCTGGGGACGAGGTGTGGGTTGGTAAACAGTGACTATTATAGCTATATAGCGAGACTCTTCGCAGATGCGAGTCGAGTCACTGTCGGTCACTGGGCGTGTTTGTAAAAATAAATACGCTAAAAAATTCACTTTCATCCCTACGGCTTAATGGTTAGAATCTCCGACTGACACCAATTCAGTCGGGTTTCGAGGCTAGAGGCAACCGGATGTTTAGCCACACTGATGAGCTGTGAAACAGCGAAACAGTCTGTCTGTTTATGACGTTATATATATATATATATATATATATATATATATATATATATTAGAGTAAAAACCTTCAATACTTACCAAATGTCAACATGTCATCGAATGTCAATCTGTTTAGTAATTCGTATTGAAAGACGACGACCTCGTGCTGGCACAACCACATATAGAAAAAAAGTGCCGCTAGTCCTTCTAGGAGAAATCAATCGGATGTGAAAGCTGAAATTCTGATTGGATCTAATGATCTAGTGTTTCTTTTAGTGAAGTTATCGTTGTTCAGATAGTGGGATTGATCTCGTAGATTTTCCTCACTTTAAGTTTTGAGCACAAACATTGCTTGTTTGAAGGATTATCGCTTAAGTATCAGTGTTTAGATCACAATGTTTGGTCGAAGCCGAAAAAGGCATTCAATGAGAGTTTGGCAAAATGTGTGGTTCTTTTAAAGCCCATATTCGTGCAGAGCACAGATGAAACTGGCATGAAGCGATCTGAAGTCTCTCTCTCTCTCTCTTTATATATATATATATATATATATATATATATAAATATAATAAATATTTGGTCTATATATATATATATATATATATATATATATATATATATATATATATATATATATATATATATATATATATATATATATATATATATATATATATATATATTTTAAGAGGATAGAATCCAGGAAGAATTCAATGTCAAGGACAGAGTAAGAATATAATATAAAAGGCTGAAACATTAATATCCCATGGTCATAATATATTACATTAGAATCGTAATCACGATCCAATTCATTAGACTTACAAATTCAAAATTTTCCGACTTCTTTTTGAATTTGTAGGTCTGATGAATTGTATCGTGATTACACCTCATGTAATAAATTATAACCATGGAATATTAGTGTTTGAGTATATATATATATATATATATATATATATATATATATATATATTATGTATACACACACACACACACACACACACATATATATATATATATATATATATATATATATATATATATATATATATATATATATAAAAAGAGAGAGAGAGAGAGGATATAGAGATAAATGAAATCAACTATATAAAAAAAAAATTAAAAATTCCCAGCAAGTAAAGTTCGTGTGCATGTGTAGTCGCACCAACATAACCAATTTAGTCCTAAAGGTTGAAATGTGTCACAATAAAACATTTTCCACTTTTCCCAATTATTATTCTTGATATATAAAATATATTTCATTATCATATATATATATATATATATATATATATATATATATATATATATATATATATATATATATATATATATATATATATATATATATATATATAATTATAAATTAATTGATTTAAATATGGTTTTTCGCTACAGATTTCTAATCATGTTTCAAAAACGGAAGGTCCGAATTAAATTTTGTAATTAAATTAAAGACATTAGTTCCATTTGATCCTCAAGCGATTTTTGGAGTAACTTTTAAAATTACTGGGTTTTAAAGACAGCAAAAATCATAATTCACGTTTCCAAGGATACAGAGAAATTCATTTCAACCAGACAAGGGGTGTTTGCGTGTTCATTATCGCTGTATTTTGATGTATCAGTTTTGGTAGGGGTAGGGGTGTATTCTTCAATGAAATCTGACATCCGTTAAATGCATGTCGTCTAGATTTTTTTTAAATTTTATTGTTAACGGCCAAAATTCTTAAGGCATTTTTTCTATTTGTATATTTAAATATTTTTTGGGTTGGTGTTTAGGTTAGAATACGTTTTATTAAATACAATTTGAAAAATATTTTCACTTTTATTTTTAATAGACTATATTCCTTT